>JAVLVB010000003.1:2399063-2410247 GCA_032876305.1 Orestias chungarensis
GCAGCAGTACTGCATGTACCCATGGCTCATTCCAGGATAAGCCGGGGCTCGATGTGGAAGTACCTTCCTCCATCCCTGTAGTAATACGTAACAGAAAACGATTAGTGAGCCATCAAAACAGTCCAAAACAGTCTGTATGCATCTCAAATCTTGTGTTCACTACTCGGCAGCCACAGTCAGCAAATAACAGTAACACGCTGAAACTCGCTGTACTAAATGTCAGATCTTTGGCAAGGAAAACCTTTCTGATTAATGATTTGATTTCATCTCATAACCTTGATTTTATGTTTTTAACCGAGACATGGCTTGATAAAAACACAGATGATACAGTCCTGATTGAAGCTAGTCCACCTCGCTTCAATTTTTTATCTGAAACACGTCAAAACCAGAGGGGTGGGGGGGTTTGTGCCATATTCAGGGACAATATACCCATTCATAAATTAGTATTTGGGGGTTTTTCGTCATTTGAGTATGTATCATTCAAAATGGATACAAAACAATCTTCCATTCTTTGTATTACCATCTACAAACCTCCAAAGAACTGTTTTATTGATGATTTTACTGAACTACTTTCAATTGTATGCACTAATTTTGACTGTTTGGTCATAACAAGGGACCTGAATGCGCACATGGATACAGCCCAAGGTAAACAATGTAAAGAACTCACTGCTGTCCTTGATATGTTTGGTCTAACTCAGCATGTGAACAAGCCTAAACACAACAGAGGACACACACTAGATGTGCTTATCTCAAAGGATGTTGTTATTTTAAATGTGGGTGTTGTGGATGTCGCTTTGTCTGATCATTTTTGTGTTTTCTTTGACCTTTCTGTTTCACCCAAGCCAACAGTTGGCCCTACAGTTACTCAAGGAAGACTTATTGATGACAACACAGGGATTCAGTTTTTGAAAATGATTAGGTTTGAAAATGCTCCGTGTTCTAATGTTGATGATATGTTAAACTCTTACACATCAAGTGTCTTGAAGGTTATGGATGTCATTGCTCCTGTCAAGGTTAAAATGGTTAAAAAATATGTGTCACTGTACTGAACAGATCAGTCTGTGGATGCAGAACAACTTCCTCCAGTTAAACTCAGACAAAACTGAAATCATTGTCTGTGACCCACAGAAACAAAGAGAAAGTGTCATTAGTTACCTTCTGACGCTCTCTCTGGAACCTAAACATCAGTTCAGAAATCTTGGGGTAATACTCGATTCTGACCTGAACTTCAACAGCCACATTAAATTAGTAACATCAGCAGCCTTTTACCATCTTAAAAACATTGCCAGAATCAGAGGAATAGTCTCTAAACCAGACCTAGAAAGACTTATCCATGCTTTTATCTCTAGCAGGTTAGACTACAGTAATAGCCTGCTTACTGGGCTTTCTAAACGGGCCTTAACACAGCTTCAGAACATCCAGAATACTGCTGCTCGAGTTCTGACCAAAACCAGGAAATATGACCACATTAGTCCTGCGCTCAATTCTCTGCACTGGCTTCCTGTCACTGAAAGAATAGACTTTAAAACAGCCTTGCTTGTGTACAAATCTCTTCGAGGTTTAGCCCCAAAGTACATATCTAACATGTTAGAGCCATATGAACCAGCCAGGAATCTGAGAACCTCAGGTAGTGGCCTCCTGCTGATGCCCAGAGTCAGGACCAAACAAGGGGAGGCTTCATTCCAGTTTTATGCTCCTAAAATCTGGAACAGTCTTCCTGAAGAGGTGAGACAGGTTTCAACTCTGCCGTTGTTTAAATTCAGGCTGAGAACAGCCTTATTTAACTGTGCATATAGCAACTGAGTACTATTATTATTATTTTATTAATATTTTATTTTTTTTAAATTCAAAGCTGATTTTAATTGTTTCATTTTCTGATCTTTTTTTCTTATGTATAGCACTTTGAATTGTCTTGTACACGAAAATGTGCTATATAAATAAACTTGCCTTGCCTTGCCTTGATATTTTTACAGACAAAACTGAAAACCTTGTGAATATTAGAGAAAAGGGTTAAAACTTATTACTTTTAGTTATGTGCTGTATGGAAATTTTAAAGCCTGACACAGACCTTGAGACAGCCTGGAGATATATTTATCAAAATCACACAGTTTTCTCTTCTCCTTTTGCTACAGACTGAAGAAAAACCTAAAGGTGTTCATCATTGTCCATCCTTCTTGGTTTATTCGGACTTTGCTGGGACTCACCAGGCCCTTCATAAGGTCTCACTGTTACTCACAATTTACTCATCACATTATAGACATAAAATACATCAAATACTTGATAAATCCCTTCAGGCAGCATCAGACATAGAGCGACATTGACAAATCTTTCTGAGTTTGTTTTTTTCTTTCTTTCAGCTCAAAGTTCAGCAGTAAGATCAAGTATGTTCACAATCTGCAGGAGCTAGGAGAAATAATCCCAATGGAGTACGTCCACATTCCTCTCAGCATCATAAAGTAAGTCTGTGTCAGCATTATAAGAGATCCTAAAATGCTGGGAGCACCCGTAACTACATTTAGGTTCTTTGTATCTAAACTTATTTGAATGTTTTGAAAGTTAAACTACTGGCCGTACATTTCAGCTTTGCAAATGTAAAACTAAATATGGCTGATCAAACACTATACATCTTTTACTTGTTGTAGTTATCAGGCTTTACTTTGTGCACAATGTTTGGCGTAATGTATGACAAATAACGATGTGAAGGGCTGTTCATTTTGCCATTTTACCGCTCCTGTTGCATTTAAACAAACCAAGCATTGTATATGTTAGCATGGGCTAATAGTAAAATTCTGTGCCACAGCAAGGCTAGTTTTGTAGAACTGAATATCTCTCCCTAGAAAAACGGTCTCCAAATAAGGCACAAGCCAACCATATGCAGATAAAACTTACTAAATGCTCACAGTGTAGAGAATGTAAGATGTTTTAATTATTATTGTTATTTTTATTGTTGTTATTCCGTGGTGCTAGCATTGTTTTTGATAAGCGATATAGATCAGTGAAATAAAAAATAATAACATAATACTTTTTTCCCCAACACACATCTGCAGAATTATATTTACAATATGTTGCAGTAATAAGTAATTATTATAGAAAACAAAAAACTTTAACTAAGCTCTTAGGATTTGGTTGCCTTCCAGTCAGTGTTCCTTCTCTTATTTTTATTTTTTTTGTTGGTTTTCTATTAATTATTAGTAGCCATTGACTTGTAAAACAAGGAGACCATAAACATCTGTTCATTCCATGTAATTATATTTACTTCAGGAATGATGAATGGTGGAAAAAGATGTTTTCAATTACAAAGGAGAACCAAATACAGATGCTTTCAATCAAAGTTACACACAGATCCAAAATGTAGGCTTTATCTAAACTTTCAACTTGTATGTTGTACCCAGTCCAAACAAAAAGGGTATACATACGAAAGGGTTCCGTTCTCTTTATGATATATGTTACTGTTATGCTGATGATAGGCAAATATATTTATCCATAAATCCCAATTAACACACTGAATTTCATAGATTACAGGCATTTCAGATATTACTAATAAAGATATAAAAATGTGAATGACTATAAACAATTGTATTTCATAAGGATGAGAGAGTAGTTGTGGACTTTGGACCAGAACCTCTGAATAGAAAGAAGAAACCGCTTAGTCAATCCACTGAACTGGGTAGCAATAAACTGGCCTCTGGTAAGATATGTCATTTAAATCTCATATCTACGAAGGTCTTTGATATCTTATTTCACCTCTGACATTTAGCCAAAATTATAAATATTCTGTCCAAAAATGATGCTGAGAAACTAGTCCCTGCATTTTAGCATTTTTTAAGGCTGGACTGCTGTGACGCTCTCTTATCAGGTAATCCTTAACATGCAGTGAAAAGGCTACAGCTGATCCAAAACGTGGAATCAAGAGTTTATAAGCAGCTGTAGCTTCCACGCTCATTCCTTCTTACTCCAGGCATGCAAATCAGCTCTATCCTTATTTTGTGTGATAACAAACAAGTGTATTTTCTCTCTTTTATGCAAAACATTCAGAGGACTAATGTGAGCGGAGAATCCAACTTTATAATGTTCCTTGTTTTGAAACTGTAAAAAAGAAAAGATTCTATTTTTAACTAAATGTATTTTTCTAAATCTTGTATTCACCTTCTTTTGTCAAAATAATGTTCAATTAAACAAAGAGTTGTTTAGAATTTTGCGTGTAAATAAAAAGTTCACACACATTTTTTATGTGTATGAACGATCCCGTTTTTTATGTCACTTTCCAACCAAAAATAATAATTTGTAATAAATTTGGACTTTATGTCAGACTAGAGCAAGGGTCTCCAACCCTGGTCCTCGAGAGCTACTGTGTTGAAGCAGGTTTTGAATGTAACCCTGCTTCAACACAGTTGCATCAAATGATTCAGCACTATCAAGTTTGGAAACCTGGTAATGAGCCAATTATTTTTTTCAGGTGTGTTGAAGCATCTAAAACCTGCGTCCTGTGGCTCTCGAGGACCAGGGTTGGAGACCCCTAGACTACAGGTTCTCAAGCTTTTTTAGCACGTACCATAATTGGATAGCTCAATTGGAATGTCACCAGAGTTCCAATCCAAAGGTCATGAGTTTGAATCCAGCCCAGGGCAAACAATGCACCACAGCATCCAGTTTGGGTCCTTAGGCAAGACCCTTTACGCTACTGCCTACCCAGCGCCTGCAAAATGGCTGCCTCGGTGTGGTTTACACCAAAAACAATTTCGTACGGGATCAATAAAGTATACATTATTAAAAGGTTATTTGGTTTTCCAACTCCACTTTTCTTGCTGGTCTACCCCGTTCTGCATTGTGTGTCTGTTTTATAAAGCCTTAATTAAATACATTAAAGTTGTGGTTGTAATGAGAAAAAGTTCAAATTAAAACTTGCATCCAGTGTATCTGCCCTGAGTAAAATCTCCTTTTTTATCTTTAATTAAAATATCAAATATATTGTTATTAATATTATTTAAAAACAAGAATTTTGCATTTAAACTTAAATCTTTCCTTTGAAAATTGTGAGTCGCACAATAAAAATCATCCCTCCTATACACCTACTTTGATGGGGCACTCCAATGTCATTAAATAAGTGACAAACTAAATCTCACTGAAACATGATCATGTTCGGCTGGCATCTCTTTAAAGAGGAAACTATCTTTGAAAACCAACAACATGAGCAAGCCAGACACCCCAGCCGGCGCAAATTTAGCCCGGATCAATAGAGTATGGGTTAAAAGGAAATTCCTTGTTACAACATCAGTTTGTGAGGGAAGTAAATTAATTTATACCATGTAAAAACAAAACTATTTATTAAAAACCTCCAGAAATGAGGAACGAAGTTCATGCAAACTGCACAGGGGAGGTTTAAAACGGACGCATTCATTTTCAAACTACACAACTTACTTCTGTTAAAATGAGTAACATGATAGCCTCTGAGGCTTTGGACTCTTATTCTATGAAATAACTACGCTATTATATAGCTTTCTATGCCTTTAATTAACACCTGGTCGATCACTGGACCATGTGAAGCCCCACACATCTGATATTCTGACACACATTTACAGGAAAACAGAACCTTGCCCTGCAGTAAATGTTTTTATCCTCTTTTTGATTTCATGCCTCCTACAGAGTGGACAAAGGGAAATCCGCTGTTTGAGAAGACTCTTGGATGCTGCCTCGTTTCTCCCTGCATCTTGCTGTACTGTCCGCCACAGCATGTCTGAGTGTGAAAGCTTGCTGCATGATGAGTATGGCACACAGTTGTTGCAGGACAATTGGAGGTGAATGAAAGGCCGAGGCGCTGTGATCACAATAAATCCCGAAATTGTATGATCGCCTCCTCTGTGTGGGGAGTTTCTGAGCATTCTCAGCTTATAGAAAGGGTCGTGGTGTGCTTAGATGACAGAGACTGTCACTGTGCAGAAAGGGGAAAAGCTGTGTAACGTTTCCACATCACCTAACTATCTTCACCATCTTTTCTCCATGTTTATTTAAATATACTTACATTTTCAATTTTCCTAATTGTATATTAAAAGGTATTCATACTGTTGTGTGATTTTCTGAACTCAGTTTAAATTTGAACATAAAATACTCGCAGGAAGCCTCTGCTCTCCTCTTTACCATTGGGTTATTGACATGCCGTTGTAGATCTAAGAAGTTCCTATTTAATTATTCGCTGTTTAAACTATAGTCTCAGTTGGTCAATGTTTAAAAAAAAGATAAATTGGCCTCAAGCATTCTGTGATAAATAGTTTTATCTGCACTTGCATGATGCTGAAAAGTTTAGTAATAATTTGTGATATTTTTTTTTCAGTGCTAACTCAACACTTGAATTGTTTTATGAATAAAACACACTATTTCTCCAACTCCACCGCATCACTGTGAGAACATCCAAACAATGGGGGAAAATTATTAAAGTGGAGTTCTTTTCCCATGTTTCAAATGTGCTCCATGTTTTCAATCCGCTGCAGTTTCTACTCTAGAAACCAAAGGTAGCGTATCTAGTTACCTCTTACAGTTATAATAAATCAGAGGTGTGTGCGCAGTTCATCCTGAGCTGTTGGGTGATAAACAATTTGTGATAAGTACTTTGTGGTCCTTCATGCAATAGATGTGAGAAGTTATGAGTACTACAAAGTAAATAGCCACAGTGAATATTAACTAATGTCTGTTTTTATTCATAAATGTTAATATACAGCTTTGCTACATATTCATTTGTTGTAGAGATGAGAAAAATGTACACATTATTAAATTCATTTTCCTTCCAACCATTAATTTCTTGCTTCTCTGTATTATTTACTTCAGCTCCAAAAGTCCTTTTGTGGCAATGAATCTCTTAAAGCTCAGTTTTATTTTTTTAACAAAATGTTTATTGCACCACCAACAATAAGATAAGATAGACTTCAATGATCCCGGAAGAAATAGTTTTGCCAGGGTTACAGAGTATCAATTAACAATTAACACGACACAATCATCTCACATACATCACAGTACAGTACACAATCACCATATAACAATAACCCAGGTAACAAACTTAGTTACATATTCTCTAAGGCATCCATTAAAGACACTTTTGTTTTCTAAAATGGTAAAATTATCCTTCAGTTCCTGTTCCTTGGACTGTCTTGTAAGAAAATTCTCTTTTTAAATCTCTTCAAACCGTCTCAGTAATCTTGAGGCGATGGTACTTCCCCTTTTTGCAGCTGCTGACAATAAGTGGCAAAAAGAATGTCATAAAAATTTAAACACTATATGCAAGTGTATGAACGCTGTTGTAATAGAATAAATTGAGTAGTGCAATAGAGGAGTTCATAGGACATAAGTGAGACAATTCATTTTTATTTTATTTTAAGCAGGAAGGACATGACCCCAAATAAACATAGCTCAGAAATACAACAGACAAAGTCATAATATTTGAATGATTTAAAAAAAAAATTTACGAAGATGAATGCAGCAATCAAAGTTTGTGATGATAATAACCTCTGTTTCGAGGAAGTTTGACATTTTGAGTGTTTATAATCAGGCAATAAAAGTAGCTTTGACTCGAAAAAAATGTAAAAAAAATGTAAAAGTCACATTTTTGAAGAAAAACTAAAGCAACTTTTTTTAACAAACTTTTAGATTTATATCCTAATTTTAATCAAATTTGACATCTGAACCATGAATCGTGGTGACGGATGGTAAATTTAAAGGTTTTGTTTTTAACATAAATTCAGTTTTTCTTGTATAAAGTTGATCTACGTGACCCGAATCTATGAAAGGATTGCTGTTAAAAAAGACTGATCCTTATGTGACACCATTGACTACATTAAAGAAACTAAATAAGCTGCCTTCAGCGTTTATTTTATTTCTTTACTTCAAACTGTAAAAAAAGCCTTCCCTGATAAGACAGCGCTCTTTTTCAGGCAAACTGTCATAAAAATAAATATCCACATGCAAAAGTAGTTGGATTGCACTACTAGTAAAATCAAAAATCACATTTAAAACTACCAACAAGAAGATTTCTCTACCCAATAGCATTATTCAACAGCAATAAAGGCTTTATCCTCTATCAGCTAGGGATTTGCAATATTTTAGAGGTATGAAAAAGTTAGAAAGTGATAAATACACTGTATTAAATGTAGGACTAAAGAACATGGGACACATCGATGGTTAATTTCACCAAACCTAAATTTTTAGATCTTTCAGCTAAAGACTAAACCAAAATGTCAATACCTTATTTTTCCTCTTGTTTTACTAAATGTTTCTGAAGTGTGATTTCTTGACCTTCATGTAGATAATTGTACACAGAATCTGCCCAATCATTCCAATTGGCCCTATTTATAAACCTTTTCCATAGTTATGAGCTCAAGCAGAGTAGCGGTAAGCTGTTGTCCTTTAACTAACTCTTTAGTGAGTTAAACGACAGCCGTTCTCTCATAGATTTAAACCAAATTCCTGTTTTAGGGCATCTGGAGAGACCAGAAAAACCCATCTGACTCAGCCAGAGCTTTCTGTCTGAGATATTTTTCCAAACAGAAGACAGGAATGGGATCTTTGTATGTGTCAAACTTGTTGGCAAAGAGGTGGTGGTTCTCCAGTAGCCATTGTAAATCCCCAGCTCCATACACACAAATGGACCTTACGTGGTCGCCATGACATTCGGGGTAGACAGCCGAATCCTCCGATCCCTCATGCCATGTCCACTTCACTAGCCGTGCAATGGCGTTAATGTCTGTCTGGTCATACTTTGTGTGGGGCCTCACTGAGCCAGGGACCCCGGGGATTCGTTGGATGGTCGCCCATAGGAACTCATCAGGACTGAAGGTGTCCTGGGACCACTCGATTAGAGTTTTTATTCGGGTGTCTGTCAAAACGCTTTGGACGTACCCCCGAGTTACCACAAAGTAGGCGTTTCCTGACTTTATGGGCAGGTTGAAGGGAGGTTTACTCTTTGTCTTTCCTGTTGACTAAAAAAAATAGAAACAGGGAAAAAAAATTGATAAGGTTGATAATTGATGGAATTTTCAACACAAGCTACTAATGCTCTCCAAATGTACCTTGATTGTCCCATCAACAATCTCGTGAACAATTGATACCCTCCACTTCTTCGCTTGAGGCATGTCTTCGGACTCCATGCTGTTGCTACCCTTCAGTGAGCTCAGCATCCGTACCATTTCCAAGTTGGTTTTCAGAGGGAAGTCCTGCCCACAAAGGTTGATGAAGTACTTCCACTCTTTACTGAATTCATAGAGGTCAGACATGCAGTTAAGCTCCGCTTGGACACGCGGCCAGCCAGCATAGACCACACTGACAGGCCGGGTGACCATGAAGACGTTGGCGAAACAGGAAACGATGCTCTGAATGGCTTCTTTTACAGAGGGCGTAGCTTTTGTGTCCACGTGAACACAATAAACGTTCTGAGGTGCATAGATGGCTCGCAGCAGTCGTTCAAAGTTCTGCACCTAAATTGTGACAGAAAGAGAATTTCAGAAGAATAAGTGAAGAAGTCGATGTTCAATTTTCTAGCTGACCTTTATTACCTGCAAAGACAAAAATATAAAATCTGTAGTTCACTTTTTTCCAAAATGGAGTAAAAGTCTGCTTTTAACCTAAGGTCCAAAGGCACCGTCTTTTTTTGTTTTTATTGTTTTTATTGTTTTTATTTTTATTATTTTAAATAGCCCAATGTGGACTCGAACACTGTTTAATTTAACAAGGTGGGGTTCTAAAGAGGCTCATCTGTTAGATGAAATCTACCTTTTTAAAAATGACATCCTTAAGCAGTATTAAACATTATTTTCTTTCAGCCGACATTTAGGAATTAAAAAATGTTTGTTTCCATTGACCTGATGTAATATTCTAATCTTAAATGAAGTGTTATCACTATCCAAAAGTTAAAAATTATCCTAATCTAAAGGAATGAGGACTTAAAGCCTTGAAGTCTCTATTTTATTACTCAGTAATGCGATGTATTTACTACCGCTCTCTCAGTGGCAGGCTGTTCCACCTACAGTGGAGGAAGCAAAGATGCATACCAGCTGCTGTCAGGCTCTATAGCACCCATAACTGGTAATATTGCCCTGTCAACCTGTTGGCACAATTGTACAACTTGTTTAACTCATCTACCGCTGTCACCTGTCATCTATGCAACCACCATTCCATTGGTATTGTCCCATACTGTAGTTTCGTAAGTTGTAGTTTTATATACTTATAAAGCGTACCTAGTACCAAGTCTGACAAATCTTCTTTGTCTAATTCTTAACACCAGAATCGATCACCTTTATTGTGATTTTGTTAATACCTACATGTTTGTCTGTTAAAATTGACTTGCCTTGTGATGAACTACTAGAGAATAAGCCAAAGGAAAGTCCTCCTCTTCTTTGCTTAAAGGAAATGTTACATATTTTCTCTTTGAGCTGAATTTCCTGTAACGATGTCAAAAATCAGAATAACATAAAAAAATCTGATGATTTATAGGGTTGTAAATACTTTGGGAGGGATTAAAAGCGACATACCTGCAGTCCTTGGTTTCATTAATGTAATACTCATCAGAGATCTGAATATTCTTCTGAAACTCTTTTGTGATGGTCAATAATTTGGCTTGCTGCATTGCCTCCATGTTTCCACTCTGGATTTCCGAGCAGTCAGCCATTCTTTCCGCGCCAAAATCATTATCTTGGTACTCCAACCAGCTATTACTTTGAATAAGGTCAGTGCGTAAGGGCGTCTCCAGATCAAGCACAATAAACATCGTCACCACTAATCCCAGTAAAACGGTGAGCTTCAGTAACAGCTGCCGCCAACCTTGAGAGGGCAATCGCATGGTTTCAAGAGGACCTCAGGTTGCGACACCTATAAGAAAGAGACTTTAAAAAAAAACAGCAGGTTTTAGAACAAGATTTTTTACTTTAAGACACAGAACCATATTAGATTAGTTTAAATACAGGTTATTTGATAGAATGAGTATGATCTTTGTGCTTTACCAACAGTTAGGGCAATTTTCCAAAGTGTCTTTGATACTGTTGTGTGATTGAATATAGACCTGTTTCCTTGTCGGTAGACAAAAAATCTATTTTTTAGTTATTGTTTTATGTATAATGTTGCAATGTATTAAAAAGACACCGAACAGACAACTCAAAGTCGTACTGTGTTTTATAGCAGAATTAAAAACACAACGTAAACCAATCA
>JAVLVB010000003.1:2410347-2449818 GCA_032876305.1 Orestias chungarensis
ATATATATATATATATATATATATATATATATATATATATATATATATATATATATATATATATATATATATATATATATATATATATATATATATATATATATATATATATATATAAAAGCATTAGAGAAGAGTTTCCCAGTGATATTTAACAATTTATATATCGTAGCATTTAGAAAACAAGTTTAGCCAAAAAACAAAAATAATAACACTTCCTCCGAGATCAGCGCAGGGAAAACTGAGGTTAAAACTTTAACCAGCTTCATGACGCGTGGACTCTGCAGAGAGAGGCAGTGAAATTGTGCACGAATCCCTTTTTTGTATATATGTTACACGTTATGGAGCCAAGCGTGGAGTGATAGCGTAGAAATTGGGTGAAAGCGTGCCTTCACCTGCGTCTCAAATAAAGCAACAGGTTGTTTAACGTCTGAGCAGGGATTTAAAAAAGAGAAGGCTACATGTTCCGCTCTCTAGATTATATAAAGTGGTAATTTTCCCTTGAAGACACTAAGGTAAGATTTTTAGAGACATATATAAATGTTGAATAAATCAATCCGTAAAATAATAACAATGATAATAATAAATGTGTTAGGGTTGTTTCCATAAATTGAAATTTGCTTATTACCTGCAGTCCGAGCTGAGCCTACTCACCATAACTCCCTGCGCGTGATAGGAGAGCAGCAGTCAGTGCGCTTTTCACGTCGCGTTCAAGCGTGATCATCAGTGAGAAACAAAGAAAAACGGAGAACAAACTAACAGATGCCTGAAACACTAGATGGCGTGTTAAATATTACATACCTAAGATGTATGAATAATATTAATACTGTCTTGTAACATGAACTTTGTTTTTTAAATGTAAACCAGTTGTGTTTTTTGTTTTTTGTTTTTTTTGCATGCCTGTCGATGTCACCTTAGTGTTCTTAAAGGTTTCCCTGCGTGCAAACACGGTGAGTTACGGTAACATAGCAACACCGGAACCTTTGCAGGCAAACAAGATTTAAATGAAGAGGAAAGTATAATAAATCAACTGTGTGTACCTGTGACACACCTCTTACTTTGAGTTAAATATGCCACATCTTGAATAAATATCTCACAGTTTCAGCTTAATGTTGCCTCAAAATGGCCACACACACACACACACACACACAGACACACACACACAGACACACACACACACACACACACACACACACACACACAATTCATTTCTAATAATTTTGCACAGCTCCTAAAAGATTACAGCAAAGTTTCGTTATTTTATGTCAAATGATCAATAATGTGCCGTAATTTTACATAAATTGACTGACAATTACTACAGCAAAGTACATTAAAATAAGATACAGCAGGTGTTTATTTGTTTTTTTATTAAGTCCCAAGTAGCGACAGAAAGATCTAATTAGATGATTTTAAAGAAGCAGCATCCCGAAGCAGCCCTTTTTTTTGGTTTGTTTTTTATATGAGCACAGATTGAAAGACTAAGACAATTAAAACAGCACAATATTTCATAGTTTGATGTATTGAGTGATCCCTGATCTGGCATATGTAAACTTTGATCCTATCTCAGTATGACTGAAGCTAGCAGTGGAACATCTAAAATTTGAATCATTACTAAGTTAAAACATGAGGGTAAAAAATAAAATTGGTACAAGGGACTAATTGCAGTAATAACTTAAAACCTGGTGGTTTTAATGTGGACATGTAAAATAACTAAAACAAATACAAATATAACTGATATGACTGATGTAAAAGTCTTAGTATGCTGAAGGATAACATTTAAAAGTGCTGGTTCTTTGTACGGCTAGGTTTAAGTGCCAAAACGATGGTCTTTTTTGAGTCCGATTTTCTTATCTTTTCAATACATTCTACACACGTTTTTATTCAACAAAGTCAGTATGTAAGTAACTATTAGAGACAAGATAGGGAAAGAAAAGAAAAATCATTGTTGAACCAGATTAACAGCAATCTAAAAAGTAAATCCTAATTTATTTACTTTTATTATCCTTAAATAATCATTGAGAAACATCTTAAAATCAAACTATTAAATAAGTCTGACAAAAGTAGTCCAATTAACTCTTTATCATGTCATTCAGAATTGCCAAAATTATTTCTATTTACTAAATGCCAAAATAACGAGACAATGCCCAAGCATCTGGATTAAAATAATCACTTTTTTTTATATTATAAATACCATAATCTGAAGGTCTGCTGTCTGTAGTCTCTTCTCGCCTGAAGAGTTGAGAGAAATTAATTATTCAAAATGGGACAAATTCATAACCAAGGTACCCATTATGAGGAACTTTGAGTCTACCTCAAAATATCTAGTGTAAAATGTTTGTTCTGGATATAATATATGTATGTGAAATAGCTGAATATACATGTTCGATCGTTGTGGCTCAGTTTTACATGTTTTATCATTAGAATTCTTCGAACGTGTGTATGATAACACTGAGCTGACTTTTCTGTAAACATGTCATCTTAAAACTACGTATTATTAGTTGGGGTTGTTTAAATGAACTGATTTCAACTGCGGCCTCTCGCCAGCTCGTGACCGCCACCTCGCGGGAGCGCACACTTCCAGCTGATGATGTTTCTCCTAGGTTATGTTTGTGTGCATCGCTTTGAGATTGTTCATTTATTTATTTATTTGCACAATGAAAAACAGTGGTTGTTATAAAGTTAGTTATTTCTGATTTTTAAGCAGGACAATTTTTACCTGTAGTAGCTTTCATAAGAGGAGTCTGAGTTTAACTCAACACCATATTTTGTTTCTATTCATTTCATTTCACGCAAGGCTAAAACGTTATCCCAGGTTACCCCATTTATTAATTCAACTATTCATATTTAATTTATTACTTGCCAATTCGTTGTTTTATTTGTGATCATTTGAAAAGCGGTTAGCCAGCTAATTACTGCTCCTACAAATAAACTCTCTGCAAAACCCTCAATGTTCAACGTCTTTCCTTAATAACGGAAATATTCAATATTAAGCGTCAAAATTCATGAAACCCCACATCTCCCAGGGCATCTAAACGCACCACGACACTTTTTGGTCACGTGGTCAACGACGCACAGCGTACGTGACGCAGAGGCTTCAAATACATGCTCTTAACGTAACCGGCTTTTTTCCTCCCACCTAGCTTCATCTTCACACCAGCAGCGACCCCGAAACAAATTCCGCCGACCTCCGGGTTACCGCAGACGCTTCTGGCTTCAATTTTACCCAGGGTTCCGTTTGCGTCAGGAACTGTCACTGGTTGTCGAGGGCTAGTTAGCATCGCTAGCATAGCCGGTGAACTTTCACCATCTTTGCCGCTTAGCGACAAAATATCTACTGTGACCAGTTTGGGGGAGGAAAGTAATCACACCCACTCAGATTTGAGTACTTATACGTTTATATTAGAAACGCATCCGAATTCACTTAGCGGTGTTTGAGCTGCTACAGCCCGTTGTGTTTGAGCAGCCAGGTTCACTTCCTTGTGGCCGTTCTCGAGGTCATTCTGTAGCACCGTGTGTGGCTGTTGCTCCGAGAAACGAGCCATGAAGAGCCTCCCGTACTTCTGTCGAGGAGAGGTCGTTCGAGGATTTGGTAGAGGAAGCAAAGAACTCGGTATCCCCACGGGTGAGTCTAGTAGCTGGAGTTGACAGTTAGCTAACGAGAGACGTAACCGTTACGTAATCGACGTAAGGTCGGTGAAAAGCGAGTTTCTCCTTGTTGTCAGAACCTGGGTGAAGGTTTTACGCAGGGACGTAAAAATCCCAAACTGAGCGGTTTTATTTATCATTCATTCATTCAGAGCACGTAAGCGTTATTCACAATTAGCAGGATACATTTTGACGTAAATGGGAATAAATATAATGCTTTTTACGTAAGCTAACTGATGTTGAAACCTCTTCAAAACTAGAATGAACAGATGGGCCTGAGCAGGATCATACATAAAACTATGTAATAAAATAAATCTAATGTATTTGTACGACTTAATAGAAGGGGTTGAGTTTTTTTTTCTTTTGCTCAATTTTGTGTTGTTCTTTTAGGAGTTAATGCTGCAAGTTATTATTTTTTAATGATGAATGAAATCCTTTGTTTTTCAATTGGTCATTAATAGATAAACAAGGTTCAGACAGAGCAGCACATAAGAAAAGCTAGCGACCAAACTCCGCACTAATTTGATTACATTTGTATATATATTTAATCATTACATTTTTTTGTACATTATAGAATTGAACAGATAATTAAGGCTATGCATGTAGTTGGTGAGTCCATCATGACCTGAGGGAAATGTAAGATTATCCCTTGTATGTGTAAAATGACATGCTTCCGAGTTATATTTGACTTTTTATTTGTTAAAATGTAACTTTGAAAAATGTAATTTTAAATGCAAAAGAAAAGGTCTTTAACGGGATAGACTCTAGTACTTGGTTGCCACTGAAAGCAACTTTGCACGTAACACACCTAAGAATTTTAAAAATTGTGGTTCCGATAAATTTGTGAAGATATATTTTCTATTTTTGAATGTCATGCTGAGACGAGTAAATAGGTTAAAGAAAAAATGTTTTGCTTTTCTATATTAAAAAGGCTTTTTGATTTTTACAAGCAAAGCGTTTTTATTGTACGAAAATAAATTGCTTAAGAACACTGCATGTAGATGCTTTTATTCTTTGACTTATTGTTTTACAGTTCTGCCTGATTAGACTTTAGTCTTCTTTTTAAAACAAATCTCAAAGTATTTAGAATCTTTTTTATTAAACAACAAAATTATCCAGATTCATATGAGATGTGTTACCCGTGGATGATGTATATTTTTTAGTTGGTTTTAGATTTGATGTTATCCTGCTAATGTCACAATATATTTTCTAATGCAAACTAAATAACATAGTTATAAATATTCCATTTAAAAATTGCTAAACTTTGGTTTTAAATATAAATTGGCCATTTTTCCTGTCTTTATTAATTTCAACCATTAATAATTCACATCATTCATCATTTTGCTTACCTCTATTTACTTTTTCTCTTTTCTTGTTTTTATCCTGGAATTACAGCGAATTTCCCGGATTCGGTGGTGGATAACCTTCCTGCAGATATCAGCACAGGGATATATTACGGCTGGGCTTGTATCGGGAACGGCGACGTGTACAAAATGGTGATGAGCATCGGCTGGAACCCTTACTACAAAAACCAAAAAAAATCTATGGTAAGCAGAAGTGGGTGGCGTTTAATCCTCACTGTAGGCTAGTTAACACAAACAACAACCTAAAAACAAACCTGTTTGGTAGCTGACAGGTGTCATGTGGAGTTTCTTCAGTTGTAAGGGCTGATAGTCTCGCTATAGTCTGATGACATTCAAATTTAACACGGAAACAAAAATGTATGTACGCTATGTTAGGTCCACTTGCATTGGCCAGTGGACCTAACATAGCGCCAGGTAGTAACGCCACTTCAGTCTCTCTCTGTCGCCATTTGGTTGGGCAGATTTGTCTTCGCTTTATTCCCCACATTAAGGTTACAGGGAAAAAAAATAAAACTGCCTTAAGGTGACTTCGGAAAACTTACTTGATTATTTTATATGTTAAATTTTAGCTTTATTTCAGGTTAAAAAGACAAAAAAAATGTTTTCATATGAAAAGAATAAAAACAGTAGAAAAAAAGTGCACAATACATGAATACTGTACCTATTTGTAAATAATGGCACAACTGTCCCATGAATCAAACCAATGCTTTGTTGCCCCTCAACATTTTTAGGCATGGATGTTTTCATGCTGCCAGATAACAATCGTCAGTCTGGCTGGTTTTAATGTTTTTGTGTGTTTGAGAGCTCATACGTGTGCCAAAGACATTTTTTACACTTTCCACCGAGATGGAAATCTCGGAAAAGAATTCGTCGTCGACAAATGTAGTTTTTTTTATTTATGTATTAATTTTTATTTTTAGGAGGCACACGTCATTCACAAATTCAAAGAAGATTTCTATGGAGAGGTTCTGAGTGTTGTTCTGGTCGGATATATCCGCTCAGAGAAGAGCTTTCCTTCACTAGGTATGCTCAAATATGATTAGACTAAAGTTTTTATATGTTGGGTTGTGAAAGTCATTTCCCAATTTCTTCTCCCTCCCTCTGCTCTTTATTCATCGCTCTGTTTTATCTGTGCCGTCACAGAGGATCTCATTGCGGCCATTAACAGTGACATCGAGAATGCCAAGGTTATGCTGGAGCTCCCAGACTACAAAAAACTGAAAGACGACAACTTCTTTACCAGCACAACAAACTCATCTCCGGCCTCACCATCGTCCCCCGCATCCACGTCTCAGACTATCATCAACGGTCACTGACAGCTGGCCCACACGGCGGCGCTCTGCTTCCAGAGCAGTCGAGAACATGGTTTCTTATCGGCTTCATTATAAAATCTGTTTGCTGTCCCATAATTAGCAAACAAATATTGCCGTTTGCTCTTTTTGTGTGGTTCTATGTAACAGCGCTGTTTACTGGCCTCTGTGGTTTAATTGCACACTGCCTGTTAAACTGTATGTATTCGCTGCATATTATCTGGTTCTTCTGTATATTTTGAATGTTTTTTTGAGGATTAGACAGAAAAAAATCACTAATCTTAAATGACAGTCTATCATTTTTACATTTTTTTCATTTCAAATAAATCATAAACTCAGTGAAAGCCAGAGGACTTGCTGTCTACTCAACCTCATATACCTAGTAAACTGCAGCATTATTATCCATAAACTGAGATATTGTTAGATAACACTGTGTAACATTGTTTATTATCCATCACAAACTTATGTAACCTTAATGCTGTTTAAGTTTCCACTATTTAATCTAAAATAGATTGTCTGTTGGAGCTTTGATTATAGGCTACCTGTCTGAAATCTTACATTCAAGGATTTAATAGCAGAATACATAAATCTGTATTATTAGTAACCGGACAGAACTTTATTAGTCATTTTAAGAAGTTACAGCACATTTCCTATGCAGGATGTAAAGGTCGTGACCCTTGACACCGAGGCATTGTTGTTCTCAGCCAAGCTGATTGAGATGGTGAATGATTTGGGGGGGGGGGGGGTAAAAAACACTAAGCTTGAATGGCCAAGCACTTTCCCTGTTGGGTAGTTATTGTTAAAAATAAGTTAATGATTGGGAGAGGAAAAAATCTGTATGTATCAGATTTGTATATACAGCGAAAGCCTTTTAAGTTTATGAACCTGAATTATTTTTCTACATAATCGCATGTAAAAATTGTACAACAGAATTTATTGCCCATTTATAAATATTGCAGTTTTATTCTGATGTGTTACGGATGTTTAAACCCCATAAAGGAGGATTTTCTTTTTACTGTTTATTGTAAATCATGACATGAAAGGAAGGAAGGTTTACACATGTGCAGTTAAACCTGTAGTGATGGCTTGAAAGCCTGCAGGTCCACTAAGACATTAAAGTTTTGTTCAATCAGGAAATCATGATGACGTGTTGTGGATGTTGCCCTGTCATTGAGCTTAAACCCGGTTTTCCAGTCTTAATCACTCCAAATTGTAATTGGTTTCTGGCATTTATACCAACAACTTTATCATCTTTTCTACAAGGGTTAGGTTTTGTTTTCACCGTGCCTTGATCATCATACTGATACTTGTCTTTAGATCTTTGTCTTGTTTTTTCTAAAATCATTTTGTCATTTTTGGCTCTTCTTAAGTCTTGTTTCTTCTCATATTGAGTCTACATTCTCTGCCATCATTAAATACTCCTGGGTGTAGCATAAACCATAAAGTTGTGAGGGACTTGTGTAAACAAAACTTCTGCAATTTTGATGACAACAGATTGTGTTTTCTGAGCAGATATCTAAGCAGAAGGTTTCAAGGACTTTTATATATCAAGAAATAAATCTCTCGTAGCTTTGTTCACACTGGTATAAATCGGTTTCCAGTTGTGACTGGGAAAAATCTCCTTGAGATTATTATTAGCCAGTTGGCCACATAGCCAAAACAGGAGTGTGAGAATATCCTCAGATCAAAAGTAGGCCGCATCACACACCAGACCACACCTCCAGGGAAGTTTATCTTTCAGTTTTATTTGGACATTCTTTGGTTAAATAAAGGAAAATAAAACAGTCCGATAACTTTTCAAACCAGATGATGAGTAAACTAACGAAATGCTTACGCTGACATGATTATTAACAGCGAAATGAAAGGTTGGCTTAAGTTGAATTTTCATTAGCAAATGGTAAAGATTTCATGATAATATATATTCCTCAAATTAAACTCCTTACCAAAGGCTTTTAAAAAATATGTCATCACATTACTACACACTGTATGCACACTGTGGTTTTTCAGTCTTACTCACCAGCGCTGTATTCTTCAGGTTGTGCAAACATATCCATACATCAATGTGGAAATGTTTTCACCATATACACTCTAAGATCTTGTCCCAGAAATGCTGGAATCATTCCACGACTTCCTTATACATGGAGGCACTACTTTTGTGCTGTAGCCTTTTCTATTGTCTCTGAACATGTTTTATAATCCACAATTTCCTATGTAGGGTTTTAGGACTGAACAGGGTTCAGAGTGACCCAACCACAGTAGACGGAAACTATGTTACCTGGTATATTAAGTTACACAGACAGCCTCAGGCAAATCCTTTGTTCTGACAGATAATCAATAACCCGTAAGAACATCGCATTCGTAGCTCTTAAGACAGGTTTAGCTGCATCGTAATAGCTTGTTGCTTAAATGCTGTTTTTACTGTTGACTCACTAGGTTAAAATTATTAAATGCTATTTTGAGGTAACTTGAATTAATTCTTAATTTATTGTGAATAGTGAATAGTTCACACCCACTAATAATTTGTTAAATCTCACTTAGCAGGACATAACTTGACCACACAACTTTGAAAGAAATGGGCAAGTTTGTGTTGTAATCTCTCCACTCTTCCAACTGTGTTGAATTCATTTACACCGGCTGGCTTTTTGCAATGAGCTGGACCTGTAAAGGTATGATGAAATAGATTCAAGGAAGCTAAATCTTGGCAGTTTTATCTGTGAAACTATCAATGTTCTTGCGGAGGCTGGATAGCTCAAGGGAGCGGCTGGATAGCTCAAGTGGTAGGTCACCTGACTTCCAATTGGAAGGTCCAATTCAATTCAAATCCAGCCCAGGGCAAAAATACACCACAGCATTCAGTGTGGGTCCTTAGGCAAGACCCTTTGCGCTACTGCCTACCTGGCGCCACAAAGCAGGCTGCCTCGGTGTGGTTACACCAAAAAAGCATTTCAAAGACCATGTATGTGACAAATGATGACAAATAAGGATTGATTATGATTACATCTGAGACAGGAACACAAGCAGGTTAAGATCTGTACAGGCTAAACTTCAAATGTTGCAACAAACCGAGAGTCAGCTAGAAAACTGTCTAAGAAACGTCCTTGTGGGTGATAGTGACTTTTTCAAACACACACTTAGAAAGTTGTCCATTTCCTAGAATGTCATTCATATGTGCTTCATATTGTTTCCCTTCACATATTATGCGTGGGACTTGCTTAACAACATAACAAAAGAGGAAAAAAAAGATATCTTGAAAGGTGTTTGTTCTTTAGTACACTTTCCTGTTATTGATAACCAACATTACTACAATCACAGCAAACAAGTCTCGCAACCAAGTGTCAACGAGATGCATCACCACCGTAAACGATCTCCTCGTGGTCCACATCTGTTGTCACACAATCAACAAGATGTCTAGTTTACAGAAAATAATCTGTTGGCAATGAATCTAGTAACACGCGGAACAGATAACTTAACTTTTAGTTTATACCCTGCATGAAATATCAAATGTGCAAATGATATTTAAACCCTTTTTAAAAAGTTATCAGAAAAAAAATAAGAATTTATAACCTTGATGATGTGTTGCTTTAAGCATTTAAAAAAATACTAAATAATAAAACAGAAAAAACTTTACCACCTTAAAATAATACTCTCCTCATAATTATCTAATTAGGTTAATAATTAAACTGTTAAATACTTATTATTATTATCATTATTGAGCTTTCATAAAGTAGATAATTCTACATTTATTATGGCTGTTCCTATGGTAAAATGGTAAAAAAGAAAAAATATTAATAAGTGAATAAGACTTATGTTTTAATGTGTTTTTGCTTTATCTGAATGAATAGCTGTCATCATCATATTCCAGCTCAACGTCATCATCATCCAGAAGGCCGTACTTAAATTTCCGATACACAGTCCCATCTTTGGTCATGTATACAATGTCCTCGTCATTGTAGTCCTCATCGTTGTTTTCACTGTTCAGGATTTGGTTGCTGTAGTCCCCAAAGGACGAGGTGGTGGACTGTGGCGGACAACCGTCATCCGTGTCCACTTTCTGATAGCCGCCAGCTTTGATTTTAGGCTTGACGTCCAACCACTTGGAGCGGATGGTGAGGAAAAGGAAGATTCCTATACCCAGAAAGAGGATAGCCATGACAAAGGCCATGGCGGTGACCCTGGCACCGCTCCCCGTGTCCTCGGCGGAGCTTACGACAAAGTTGACACTGAGGAAGCACCGCACTGAAAAACGAAGAATGAAAAAAATGCTGGTTTTTAATGTTTTGATTTGATTTGAGTATTCACTACAACAAACACAATAAGGTTTGGAGCTGTACCTTGACAAAGCATGAAATAGATCAAGGTGAATTAAGGCTTTACTCAAATACTCTCATCAAGCCAGACAGACTCAAGTTCAATGTCAACTGTCTCATCCACTTATTTATAGACTTTGTTTTATGTTCTGTTGCAAAGTCAGTTTGGAACATGTAGGTGACATCCATAAAATGTTAACTCTCCAAAATGTTTTGCTGTGCTGAAGGGTGAGTTGCTCCCATCACTGAAGCTACGGGTCTGAGCCCAATTCCTGAAAAACAGGCCGTATTCACCAAACGCATAATATAATGCTGCAACTGTCAAGTCCACACTTCCCATGGAAGCTTGATTAGATACTTCAGAGAAACACGCCTTCATTGCTCCACAGTTCAGCGATGACGTTCGTTACAACAGCGCATGCCATGCTTTGCATTGCATTTGAGACGTAAGGCATGTGTGGCTCTCTACTTATTGCTCTTGAGTCAATCTGAAACTTAAATACAGTTTTGAGGTCTGTAGCTAATGACTCAGCAAGGCTCAGTGAGTCAGTTACTTTTGTCTATAAAACCACTAACAACAATGTAACCCTGACAGTTACTAAAATGTAAATGACAGAACAGTTAATAAATTAATGAATTGCATTTTCCGATGAAAGGAGAAGTATCAGTTCAAGAACAACGGGTGGGGTGTGTTCTTATTTACTGTGTGATGCCTCGCAGTCACAGCACTCCCGGGGAATTGGTTTATCATCGCGTGGCGTTTTGCTCCCACAGCAGCTTAAGCAGCGGCCGTCATCAGATAAGATCTGGCCCGCGGGACACAGGGTGCACTGCCACATGCTGGGGCCCCGGCAGCCCTCACATGATGGGTCACAAGCTTTGCAGTTGGACTCACCACTCTTTAGATCCTGTAGTTTAAAAAAAAAAGGTCAAAACAGCAGGAGTAAATTTGAGCCTGCTTTTTTTATGGATTTTAGCTGGTTTTTCATTTATTTTCTGACAAGTATGACTGTGGTGTTTTTGTTGGTTTTTTTTGGTTTGTGAAATAATTCACTGCCTTTGAATTTTTACAGAATTTTGTAACAAGCTAAAGCTTTCATCAATTTAGTCAGAACTGTCTGACAGGTCAAAGCAAAACGTTGCATAATTATAAAGCGGTAAGAGAACTACTCATGGTTAAAAAAAACTCTACAAAGTAAGTCTAAAAAGTGGGGCGTGGCATGCTATTCAGCACCTTTACTCTGACATTTCTAAATAAAATGGGGTGCCGTCAACTCCTCGCTGAAGTCAACTCTTCAATAAACATGTTCCACCTGTGTGCAGTTTGATATCAGTAAAAAAGGTGAAGACAACCGCAAAAAACAGATAATTAATCAGAGAAGAATAACTAGAGGAGCTGCAGAAAACCACATTTGCATTTCATCTTTTCCCACTTGATACTACTGTGCTACCTAAAAATGAATAAAAAATGTGTGATTGTAACCTAACAAAGTGAGAAATAGTTCAATTGCATTAAGACTTATAAGCTAAAGTTTTATTTAAAATGTATTCCTGCATTTAATTCCAGAACCTTGATGTTTTATATTAACTAAGCTCAGCTTAGTTTATATAAAACATCTCATTTAACACAGTTTCCTACAGACATTGTATTTTCAGATCAACAAACTGATGCTAACACTTTGCAAACAGTAAGTAATGGACAGCCGCATCTCTCAGATCTGCAATAAGGTTTTAGCAGTTTTATTTTTCACATTTATAGTGCATGGTTAAAAGATGTTTTTCACATGCTCTGGATTTTTTTAAAGGCTGTCTTGTGTTTTTTGTTTTGTTTCTTGGCCATGAGTCGAATTTGATCATTTTAATTTCCAACTGAAAAATGTGTTATAAGCATCAACTGGACAACAAATGAGAGAAATAGCAGCCAAAGTCCAAAGAAAACTGCAAAAAAAAAAAAAAACACTTCAGAGAGAATTATAAACCATTAAACAGTAGTCTTTTCAGTAAAAATGAACCGGTTTGCTTTATTGAAGGTAAAATCTAAGCAAACCTGGAGTAGCTTGTGTCCTACATGTTACCTTAGAAGCCGGGTAGAAGCCTATAAAGCAGGGATTGTCACAGAAGCCGCCCTCAAACGTGAAGCCGTCATAACAGGAAAGACATGCCAAAGCACCCTCATCTGAAGGAACAAGGAAACAACGTCAAGCGCAATATCACGTTCACAACTGAGCCATACTTTTCAACATCTTCTTACTGTGCAAGCATCCAATTTTAGCTTAACATCACAGCCCTAAGACGTTTAAATTAAAACTGGTTGTCTTGTGTACATGTTCGGTGATAAATGCAGCGAGGACCCATGCGTCTGCTCGGTGCATCTCAAGCCTGTCGCCACAGACACAGGACGGAGAACCACAGATCAATTACCGCTGCAGGTCTTGCAGGTGGGGTGACACTTGTGGCAGTCTGAGGACCAGGGGTCTTTGTAGTTTCCTGTAGGGCAGCTCTTTAGACACTGGCCCCACTGCCTCATGTACACGTAGCCCTCCCTGCAGCTCAGGCAGTGCCTGTTGCCACTTCCTGCACACAGGCCGCACGAGGGGTCACACCGCTCACAGAGCATGGTGGTCATGTTGCCAAAGTGGCTGAAAAAGAAGGAGGACAGGTATTTAGAGTGCAAAATATGTCAGAAAGGTTTATCTTTTAAATGTCTTCTGACCTCTCTGAGCAGGTTTTGACA
This sequence comes from Orestias chungarensis, assembly GCA_032876305.1. Lineage (NCBI taxonomy): Eukaryota > Metazoa > Chordata > Actinopteri > Cyprinodontiformes > Cyprinodontidae > Orestias > Orestias chungarensis. The sequence continues at coordinate 2,423,705 of JAVLVB010000003.1, forward strand.
CAGCTGCTGGCCTGTTTGAAGAATCCAGGTTTGCAGGTGGTGCAGTGTTGGCTGTGGTGGCCGTTGCAGGACTCGCAGCTGAAGTGGCAGCTTTCGCATGCACGCTCGTCTTTGTCCTCCCCATAGTAACCCACTGGACATTTCTCCACGCAGGTGGTGTCTAGAGGGCAATGCCAAAAAAGTGTTTAGAGCAGCTTCCCTCAAACTGACGCGTCCAGACTGACAGCGTGGCGACTCACTCAGCAGGAAGTGCGGCTGGTTGCAGCTGAGGCAGTTGCCTTCACCTGGGCCGCTGCAGCGACGGCAGTGCGAGGGGCATTGCTGGCAGTCGCCGTTCTGGTCCACGTACGAGTCTATGGAGCACTGCTTGTACCACACACAGTGTCCGTTGTCATCCACGCGTCTATCGGATTCACAGCTGAGGCAGTCGCTGGGCTCGTGGCGTGAGCAGGTCAGACACGACTTGTCACAAGCTGCAGGATGAAGAGGCCATTAGAAACATCTGGAAGGGGAACAATAACTCTCAACGTTCTCTATCCAAGAATATTAAACTATATGGAGGGGAAAAACAGCTTTTATTCATATTGTTTCATTTGTATCTTGTAATAAGTCGCCACCTGGCCTACCTCTGCATTCATTTGTGCTTTTATCGTTGTAGGTGCTGGCGGGACACCTGGCCAAACATTCTCCGTAGTATCGGACGGCTTTAGGGTTGCGACACGCGTCACAGTCATCTTCGTTGGGGCCGTCACATGAAGCACAGTCAGCGTGACACCGCATACACTCCTGCTGCAGCTCACTGGCAAAGTAACCTTTGGGACAGTCATCCACACACGCAGCCTCGTGGAGGAAGTAATAATCAGCGCATTCTGAAACAGAGCCGATAGATTATGCAATAAAAAAAATAAGCTGCTATACTGAAACAGAGGTCAGTAATGGCCAGTCAGTTCATCTTCTTTTTGTTCTCTCATGCGGTTAAATACAAACAATTAACAATTAGCAACTCCTCTTGCTTTTTAAAGGAAGCGTAAGAGATTATATCCCATCAACCGAAGTTTATTTAATACCTCAGAAAACAAAGTTATATCATTTGGGCCTCTGCATCTATGAATTTGTTTTGATCCTTCAGGCACAAACGATTAAGATCATTATACAAAAATAATAAAAAATATCTAAATAAAATAAATAGAATTTCCTATGTGCATTTATTCCCTGTGTGGACACAGTATTTAGTAAAAGAAGGCAAAGCTTTGTTTATTTATTTTTTGTTTATTGCCGTTTTTTCAATGAGGATCCGTAACATATATTAATTTCCCAACAATTATTGTCCTTATTTCATTGTTCTCCATTTGCCCGGGATAATTATTTTTGTTTTTTTATTATTCTTTAATGTGAATATATTTTTGTTTCATCCATTTTCTTTTCATGTTGTCACTTTAAATGTCAGCACAACTTTAAAACTAATACGATGTTGAACATTTTCTCCACTCTTCAAACTTTGTGTTTGTTTTTAGCTGCGTTAGCGTTTTCTCAGTTTAGATTCTGTGCAGTCAAGAAACCAGACAGAGAAGTTGTCTAAATTTCTTCTTTTCCTCACTTTCACCTCCTTTTTATTTGCTTCCTCTTTTCAGCTTTTTCGTTTCTCGGGTAAATCTATTGAATCATGTTCAGTGCACCCATCTTCCCACTTACTCTTGCAGAGGCCATCCTGACTGCACTCACTGCAGTGGTTTGGGCAGTGGTGGCAGTTTGTGCTGTTGTCATAGTAGCCCTTGGGACAGGAGGACAAGCAGGAGTTGTCCAGCAGCAGAAAGGGGGCCTCACAGCTTAAACATTCGGAAGGATGATCTTTGCAAGACTCACACTCTGGGGAACATGGTTGGCATTCTTCACCCTGTGGGAACCCTCTGAGGAGGATGCAGAGACAGGCCCAAACAACAGAGTGGCTGATAGCAGCTTTATCATTTTGTGCAAATAAAATAAAAGACGACAGAAGAGGAAGAGTACCTTTGACACTCCACCACGCAGGCTCCATTTTGCAGATGTAGTCCTGTACGACATCGCAGACAGCGTTGGGCTTCCTGACATATGACACACCCGCTCAGACAGGGATCACACCGTCCAGATGTGTTGTTGCAAAAGGTACCAGATGGGCAACGAGACACGCAAGTTTGATTCTGGGTCAGAAAATGCTCTAAAGGCATAGAAAGAACACAAATGGCATCATGTAACCACATTGTCCCGCTAGTGAGTGAGTAGTTAAATGGTTCTGTAAGCCTGCTACTCAAATGAAGAAGCATTATGAATGAAACATCTTGAAGGCTAGTTGCAGTCTACTTAAGAATTAGGCTTGTCATATTCATACAAAAAACATATAAGATAGGTTCAGGAGCACCTAACTATAGGGCCATTATAAAAATAAATATTTTTTTGTTTTACATTTAATTAAAGCCTGCTTTATCCTTTCCAAAATATTTTTTTTTCCTGTTGGAAAAACTAGTTGTGTCAATTTTTGAACCATCTAGCTGATCTTTTAAGGTGAAGCTGTAGAAATGCACATTATCAATTCACCTGGACTGCAATGCAGTAAACAGTGGCAGAAAATGAGCCAACACTGAAACTTATTGTAAAAACTGTACAATCACCCTCTTTTGTAAGTCGCGTTGGATAAAAGCATCCGCTAAATGCATAAATGTGAATGTCATCCTCTCGTATTGTGGTTAAATAGCTTAATCCTTGTCTTGTCTGACTGTACAATGTTTCTCAACAAGAGAAGAGGTAAGCTACTGGAAGGAACGGGACTACAGAGTGCAAGGAGGACTGGAGTCCTGGTGTGTTAGGGTTTGTTCCTCAGCATCATTTCATTAGTTGGAACAAATAATGGAAAATTTGGCACAGCTAGTGTCTTTGAACCACAAGTTTTAACATTATCCATCGATCCATGTATAATCCAACCCGCTTATCTTTGTGGGGTCGCAGGGGTTAGCTGACGGCTATGTGCAGCTTACAATGGGCAAGAGGCAGGGGTACACCCTGGACAGGTCGGCAGTCCATCGCCAGTCCATTGCAGGGCAACACAGAGACATACAGGAAAAACAAGCACTCATATGCACGCTCACAATCCGCCTAACAGTCATGTTTTTTAACTGTGGGAGGAAGCCGGAGTACCCAGACAGAACCTACGCATACACAAGGAGAACATTTAAACGCCATGCAGAAAGACCCAAGGTGGAACTGAAGCCAGAGCCTTCTTGCTGTACAGCAACAGTGCTACCAACTGCGCCACAGTGCAGTCCTACTGTAAAAGAATCAAATAATTTTTGCAGACTTAAAAAGTTAAACTAAACTTATTATCTTTTGCAAATGAATGCAACATTTTTAACATCCAAACAAAATTCTAAATATAAACTTGGATGGCTACAAGACGTGTGTTTGATATTGAGTTGATTTACCAGAGTTGCAACTGCTGCAGTTTTCACTGCCTGCAGCAAAGCACGTCTTACAGGATGAGTGACATGGTTCACATTTCCCATGGTCTGATGCAAAAAGAAAAATAGATTTAGATTTTTGATACACAACGAGCAGAACAAAGAAGGAAAGACTGTTTCCTGTTACAAAACCAGGAAGTTTTGACAATCTCACGCACTGTTTCTGAACCGCGTCTCAGGACATTTGTCCAGTTGTTTCTCGCTGAGACACTCCCCGTTTCTTAACGTCACGCCGTCCTCGCAGGAGTCACAGTCATCAAATCTGGGCCCACCACATGAGCGACAGTTTCGGTGACAAGGCTCACATTCCTGACTTTCCTTTTCCACAAAGTATCCCTCCAGGCAATGTTGCACGCACTCTCCATCTGGACACAAACACACGTTTCTTTTCTCTGAATTTAACGTTTTAGGGGTTTTATTTTAAATGCATTTAATACCAGGTGACAAAAACAGCTGAGATGCATGAAATGTTTTACATGTTACCAGAGACATAGAAGCCGTCGTCACACCAGTAGCACTGGGACGGGTCACAGATTGCACAGTGCGTGCCGTCGCATGGAGAACAGCTCATGGTCTCCTTCACATCGTAGGTCCGATCTGGGCAGGACTGATGGCAGTCAGAGGCAAACCTGCAGCACAGGAACACCCGCATCTGAGTATGAGCCTAAAGAGGTACAATATTAATGAGACGGCAATATGAGGTCACTCACAGATAGAATTCATCTTCACATTGCAGGCAAACGGTTTTGCGTTCCTCATCTTCTGAATCATCTTAAAATTGAAAGAAATCTTGATGAGAGATCTGTAGCCAGCATTCCCTCAGTCTTTCTGAATCTGGGTTTTTCTAACTTTGAGCAACTAGGCTATGGATTTGAACAATCTTTATATGTATAAACATTGTATTACAGTATGTGCATGGAGTTTAGACACGAGGACACTAAAACATTTAAACGTTAAGATGTTATCAGTTGTAGTTGTGTGATAGCAGAGATTACAGGAAGCAGTCCCATAACAGTAAATTCGACAGGTTGGCTGTTAAATTCTCAGCAACGTGCTTTTAAAGCAACATTTGTTGTGTGATTGCTTATCTAATACTTAAACCTTTTAATGATTTTATAATGACTTATCAGCTTTCAGCTTCCTCGTATTCATTCGAGCAAAACTGCAGAGGAAAAGTTACACTTTAAGTTCACTTTATCCTAAGACAAGTAAGATATACGAGAATAAAAATAAAGAAATTTTAGTTAAATTCAACACCATGAGAGTTTGAAAGATAGATTACATTCATGCATTCTCATTAAATAGCCACATTTTTTGCTTTATGTCCTTAATGATTTTAACACACTGTGTATTAGAAAGTCTCAAAGAGTCCCCCATAGCTACTTAATCAGCAATTCACATTTTTGTTTTAAAATAAGTACATTAGACAATCATCTTTTATTTATTTTGTTTATATGAAGGAAGAGCAACACAAGATCCTGCTCCTGGGCTTAGTTTTTTTCCCATCTGACCTTGAATCTTTATATAATACAACATATTTTGATGGCATACACAATATTCCAAATGTTAGTTTGTTTTTGTTTTTTTACTCTACATTCACTTTACATTGATGTAAAATGGAAAAGAAAGGCTTTCTGTAGAATGTTTTGTAACCACCAGCAGAGGGCGCTCTACTCACATACATTGACAAGTAAGTGAAGGTTCCTGTAGAGCAGCCTCTGTTTACATGCTTCATGCAGTCATTACCTTAGCGTGGTTATAGAAACAAATTTAAACCAGAAACACACAAATGCAGTTAGCAAAGTCTGTGCTGCATTTTTGGTTCATATTCTTTATAACCTTTTTTATTTAATTTAATTTAACCTTAAAAAGATTTGATACTGCTGATTATTGGTTGTTTTAGGGTGTTTTTGTCAGGAATTTTTACACTCCCCTCTTTGCAGAAGCAGCTCTGTTTTCTATTTGCTGCCCAAATAAAGATGGATGAATTCTAAGTAAAATTTATTGCCGTTTGTGTAACTTATGTAGACTGAAACTCCAAACAGTCACAGCAAATGGTTGCTTAATTTGAGCTGGTTTCTGCAAGAGGTTTTTTCCTGTTAAAGGACAAGAAGAAACCCCTTTTTCCACATCCTTGTTCAGAATTAAGGATGGCGGTAGTGGCAATGACTCGATACAACTGGGTTTCTTTAGATAGAAAACCCTTTTTACCCAACGGCACAGTGAGCTGAACTTAAATCCAATCATTTACAGCTTTTCTTGCAACTTCATCTGTCTGTATGTTTTGATCGATCTAATAATATACTTCATGAAACATATAGGATGTCTAAATCGCCTTGGCATGACTTGTTGTCAATCGGCAGTTTACTAAAAATTTCATCAATTTGAATTGAATTTTTGTCTTAAATGAATCACAAGTTCTTCTCTTTTTTTTCCTCCCATTTTTAGGACCGACCAGAAAAATACTCCTCTGTGCTGCATCATATTTATTATATTCCTAGATATGAATAAAATGTTTAGACTGTAATTAACTTCAGTGGGAAATATCAATGTTAAATCAATGGTGAATCAATCGTAAATAGAAATTGTTGCAGTGTTACAAAGCTGCTTTGGTTCAATTTATTTAAGAAATGAATGAATAAATACATCAATTAATTGTGTAAAGGAGGAATTTTTTAATTTGAAATTTGTTCTCTAACTATTACTTGTATTGAATTAAATGTACCATTTGAGATCATGCTGCTACAATAAAAGGTTATATTTATTGTAACTTTACAACTTTACCAGGGGTAAAATGAACAAAATGGGATATTATACCTGATCCTAATAAGCAGTTCAAGTGAATTAGTGAGAGGCTAGGTTGTTTTTTCTCCATACCCAAAAAAGTGTGGTGGTTTTCCCTCCAACTAATTACTGTGCTGCCTATCAAAACCATTCAACGAGCAACTGTGGAGCAAGCTCAGAGGTCACCAGAGGTCACCCTCGGATGCAACAATGTCACAACATCTTCAAGGACAGAGAGAGTGAGCAGCGTGGATAAAAGAAGAGAAAGAAAGGATCAGACAGGCAGGGAGAGAATGTAAAGGAGGGCTTAAAAGGACACTCCTGCAGATCTTCCCTTGGGGCATTAATCCTCTCAAGAGAACCCCCCCCCTCGGCCGACCCCCACATCCCATTCCTCTTTCTGTCTCCTACCAGCAACCTCAACTTAACACTGCACCGGTTTGCACTTCAATGGCGTCAACAAGCCACGACCTGTGAAAGCAATTACTCATACAAAGATAGGAAGACGTGGGACCGACCGAGGTGTAGGAGAAATACTCGGGTGAGGAGCCGGAAATTGTGCCTTCAAGCTGAGAGTACGAGAGGGAGAACATAGGGCCCGCATTGATATTAACGGTGCAAAGCAAGACGAGGGGAAGGCTTTCAGTTGCCGTACATATCCTGAGGTATTGACTTGTGGAATGTGCAAGCACCCCCCCTACACGCAATGAAAAGCTGAACATCATGTCGGCAATTAAGAGACTTGTGATGTGATGTGATCGCACACAATCACACTTTTTTTAGCTTGTTTGGTTCAATTAAAAGTGAGGGGCGGTATAGTCGGGGTAGATGACGGATTAATGCATCGCCTGAATTTCTCACCCTATCACTGCTAAAACTGGCATTCACAGCAGCCACCCTCGGGAAATCAGTTTGATCAAGAAAACAAAAATGTGGTTGAACGTGAATTAAAAGTGCGCAGCAAAGCATTGAAACAGCAGTGGACTGGTAACAAGATCTTCTTAAACAAACAAATACTCTACTTTGCTCTTATTAGAAGTCCCTTAAACAATAATGTTGTTCATATGAAAAGGAAAGATATGGGAACCTGATTTGGATCATAGAAATTATAAACACTTCTAACCGAGTGTCTCGGTAAAGGTGCTGGGTCTCCACATGTTGCCTCCACTTCTACTTGGCATTCACCATGCAAGCCCGTGCAGCTCTGCTGGAGGGCGTCTTCCAGCAGATATCCCCTCACTTCGCTTCACTTTGTCTTCAAACAGTGGTGGTAAACAGAATCTCTCACACTTTGGCCCAAACAGGAAAATCTTCTAATTTAAACCCTATAAATTTGAAGGTTCCTTCTTTTAGACACCTATATTTCTTTTCGTTAACCATTCTAGGCTTGCTTGCATAATAGAAAACAAACCTGCATAGAAAGGATTTTTGTCCAAGATCCCCAAAATCTTTTTCTCTGAAATATACAATCTCTTTTAAATGGAAGGTCAAGTTTCTTTTTTTTTCTGTTTTAATATCAATTTGTTTTATGTCAAAAAAAACTAAAACAGACAACACTCATAAAAGGCAGAGAATGATCAACAGATGCCATTTTTGGAAGAACACTCAGAACCAGAGACATGAAAACCACGTTTTTCTATAATATTTTCAAACCTCCAGCATGTGGTTCGGAAAATATGATTAGCATGTTTGGAGGATTGAAACTGATGACAGGTACATTGTAAGTCTCGCGTAACAAACAGCTGGCATTATTAGAGGATTAACACTTACAGACCAAAAACATGAAGTCGAAAGTGCAGATTGAAAATGCCAGAATATCTCTAAAGCCTTCAGTCACTTATTTACTTGTTAAGTAGAAAGTATTCATTACATCCTTTACTCCGATACCCCTAAATAAAGTGAAGCCTGACAACTGCTTGAACTATTTTTTACTGAATAATAACCAAAAATTTCTATCCCTGGATTTTCAAATCTGGTGGAGACAACAAATGTCTTACAGCTCAAATTACAGGTACGAGTGATTCTACAGTACTGACTTGGGATAGCTAAGAAAAAACTGCCAGACATGACAGGTTTTTATTTAAAAAACAATCACTTACCCCCCACCTAAAACATAAAACCACAGATAAGTGCCTTTAAATTTGCTTTTTTTTATTTTATTTTACTGATTGTAATTTTTTTTTTTTATGCTACCAGATGATAAGAAAGAGGGCCTCAGTCAAACACACCTGAATCAAATGGCCTACTCCGTATGCAATAAAATTCTCCAGATTCCAACTAATGACCTGATTATTTGACCCCGGTGCGTTGAAGGAGAGACGCGTTGCCGCATGTCCATCCTTGAGGCTTAAATTTGAATGCGCCTAGTATAAACGTTTACCAGATCTTAATTGGGTTTAAAATCTAAACCTGTAAATACTGAAACTTCACATCCAAAAAATAATAAATACAAGTGTCTCTTAAGAGTTTACACATACATGACACAAATTCTGCTACCATCATGTTTATCAGAAGAGCTGAAATCCCTCCTCTGCTGACTGATATGTTTAGTGTGCCGGGATGATGGGCGACAGGACGGCCTTACTGGGAGCCAGACTGAAGTAACTTATTCCAGACGAAACACATAATCACATAATAACAGCCCGTCTTTACCCCAGATCAGTTCACATCGCAATAACAACTTTCAGTGGTATGTGATAATCATCTCTAAGAGGAAGAACGTATCTAACACGGCGTTAGGTTTGGAGAGCGTAATTAACATTTTCCGAAGCACGTGGATAAAACAACGACCTGTATCAGAAGCTGCCAAAAAATCCATATAATAAAAAAACCTAAGCTCACTTTTGAGATTTTGATGAATGTCTTAAACAGAGTGTAAGCAACAGGAATCAGTCACATCATTTACAAATGCACCTCAGCATTAAAAAGCTAATTTAGAACATCCAAGTCTGTAGAAATCCACAGCCCAGATTTGAAATGTCAACAGCACAACTGCAGACCTGCAGGATGAAGAGGAAGAACTTCATGTTTTAAGTTTGTTACAAGAGAGGGACAGTAGTGGTAAAAACCCAATGTTTCAGATGAAGCAATGATAAAACATGCAGCATGCTGTGAGGATGCTTCACTCCGGCAGGAACAGAGAAGCCTGTGAGCGTTGAAGTCAAAATGGATGGAGCTCAGTTCAGGCCAGTGCTGAAATAAAACCTGACTGATCGAAGCCGCAGAGGATTTGAGAGTGGGCCCAAATTCTTAAAATGCTAAACATGGCTCTAAAATGCTTCTTTTTTATGTGTGTGTAAATGAAGCCCTCACCACTTAATAGATCTTATTGTGTACCCATGTACACAGCAATTTCTAGTCACTTCTCAGATGTTTTTTTTATATTACTTTAAAGCTTAAATACTTTATTTATACAGTGGTGCTGTGAAGGAAAATCTTGAGTGCAGCGGATGTTTTTGACAACAAACTGCTGTGGCTTCATAGTTCTGTTGATGGTTGATCAGGATGCAGCATGAAGAACCTTTCTCCAAGTCTTTATGTAGGATATACACTTTCATCCGTAACTTATCTCCTATACTGAACAAAATCTGTTTAAAGTGATTAGTTGTGAGAGGAATAACAGATGTGGTCTACTTACGCTTCTTGCATAATTTGCAGCCCTCATCACAGGGTAGACAGTCTTCATTCTCTGCATCTGAAATCTCACCTGTAGGAGAGCATCAGTGAAATTGCATATATGAAATAAATACGTAACATTGAGTAGTTCTTATTTTATGAAAAGCGCTTCGGTAAATTTGGACTTTTTCTAATATATTGAATTAAGTCTAAATCAAATTAACTTCATCAAAATGGTACAGGAGTATATTGTACTGCTATATATCATGAAAGTTAAAGAGAAGATCAGTAAATTCTACTCTAATGGTGCAAATTCAAACTTTCCTTGTTGGAATAAACTTTTATTTCAGATCCGCAGGTGGAAGAAACCTCCACCTCTATCTCAAATACAACAAAAAGCAGGAGTTCCAGCATTCTCTCAATTCTCCCTTGGCTGCCATTGCCAGCTGATCTTATGCTTTGATATAAACTGTGAGATGTTCATCTTCACAATCTCTTCGAGGATAAAACTAAGGATTAAGATCAGAAAAAAAAAACGGGGGGCGGGGGGGGGGTCTACACTATGTGGGCCTTGGTAGATGGACTAGATTAAGGCATGCCAGGAACTGTGCTTCCAACATTTTTCCCTTTGTTGAGATATCAACTATGATTAAAAGATGGCCCAAACTCTCTATTCATGTAAGTAACATCACGCTGAGAACATCTGAGCTTTTCTCTGAACTGACAATTATTATCAGGGAAGAATCTATTCACTTTATGATAAAAACGTTGATTCCTTATTATAATATTTATTTAAAAACGAGTTAAATGTACATACATGAAGTCCAACAATACCAATGATATTTCATTGTCATTCTTACTGAACTCCTTATAGTGATGCAATAATGAACTGATAAATGCAGGGGACTGTAGAAGAAAACCACCAGGTGTCACGTCATGTGTTTCTAACCTTGGCTGCACTCCAGCTGGACACAGATGCCATCTTTGAGCCTGTATCCTGGGTTGCACTGGATGCAGCGGTCTGCAGTAGCACAGACGATGCATTCTGCAGGACAAGACTCACAACGCATCTCTGCAGAGTGGAAGAACCCCTCAGGACAGGCTTCCCGACACTGACTCTCAAACAGGTACCTGGGTACACCCAACTTGTCTGTTGAGACATGACAAAAAAGAGAACGAGAGATTAGTGGTTTCATAGGAAGAAAACGCTGATGCAAAGCAAAGGTATGCAGACAGACTCTGTGGCTGAAAAGTAATTTATGTTTTAGAAGATCACTGTCTAGAATGTAAAGCTCCATTCAAGGGTGTGCAGTCAAACCTGCATCTCAAAGGTTTTATTACCCTTAAACATTTATATAATTGGTTACCTTACAACCACAAACATGGATAGTTTTTATTAGATTTATAGAATATAGCATCATTGTGAAGCAGGAGGAACATATTATGTAAATATTAGTTGTTTTTATTTCTGGCATACATTTCTATTCTGTCTCTTTTTTTTAAACTAAATCTTTATTCCATAAATTTCTATTAAAAAAAATTGAAGTAAAAGCAAGACAATAAAGACTAACAAAGCAGACGAGCATGGGCTAAGCTATGGAGAGGTTTACGGCAGGGTTAGATTAAGTTACAACATCCCAAGCTTTGAGCAAACTACAGAGCTCTAATCAATCCGTCATTTGCAAATTAAGACTTTGGCACGACTACATCCAACCAAGATATTTACATGACATTAATCAGAAACACAGCTAATAGGCCAATGATGACACTGGAGGAGGGCAACAGCTTGGGCTCTTGTGGAAAAAGTGTGAAGAAGTCACGAAAGGTCAAGTTTACAGTTGAAAGCTTTGTGTGGTAGGATGTCAACACTGAACCCTGAAAACATTGTCCCTGTCATCAAACATGGTGGTGACTGCATTATGCGATGGGAATCCTTTACTAGTTAAATAAAGACACTGCGTTTGTCTGTGCTATTATTTGCAAAGTCGCCTATTCTTGTTAATATCGTGATTTTGCAGAAACAACTAATTTGTACAGTTATCCTAATAATCTGCATACATTTTAGAATATGTATAGGCTGTTTTTCATAAAAGTATAGTTTTTATGTTTTAATTACTAATGTTATTTATTTTTATGTCTATTTGTGCTTCTGTTTGCCTACTGAATTCTGCCTTTGAAAGGGTAACAAAGGATAATTTTATTGTATTTTGCAGATGAGTTAGTGAAACAAGAGTTGGGAAGAAGATGGAGAGACAATCAGCTAAACATTTGAGAACAGAGGAGAGGTTTTCACTCTAAAGGGAATCACAACGCAGGTAATATGGCCAGAGCAACACTGGGATGCTCTAGAAGATGGATCTTCAAATCCAGGCCTCAAGGGCTGGCGTCCTGCAACATTTAGATGGGTACCTCATCCAATTTTCCTGAATCAAAGGGTCAAATCCCTTTCTCTGTAGTCAGTTCTCCAGAGTCCTGCTGATGGACCTGATTATTTAAATCAGGTTTGTTGAGGCAGAGACACATATAAAAGTTGCAGGAAACCAGACTAAAAGGATTTGAACCTACCAGGTCTAAATTATAACATGCCAAGGATAAAATATGTTTATTTATTAACACTGGTGTGATCTTTAGGTTTCTATGGTGTTTTCCTTAGTTTTGATTAAATGTATCATTTGTAATTCTTTGTTGGTCAAAAAAAGTTAAAAAAAACAACAAAAAAATGAATTTTATATAATGACACTAAATGTAACCCTAACTAATTGTACAAACCTTGTTGCATGAAAAATATATATTATTTAAGTTCTTCAAACAGGGATATTAGATTGTTCATTAAAATATATTATTAAAAATATTTATGTGTGTAATATGTGTTACTTCAATATCAGATTTATGTTAACTTATGTTATTTTCTGTTCTCTATCATATTATTTAGAGGTGAAAGCAAAAGTCTAAAGCATTGGTTTGGAAGGCAGTATCAATAAAATCTTGTTTGTATCTTGTTGTTCTGGCTGCATACCTGTGTGATTTTATGTGTGTGTTTGAGTGTTTCTGAGAGATAAGAGAGGCTTTTCTAAGCAAGAAGCAGGATGAGACGAATAGAGGATCTGTCCCTGCTGTTATTGTTATGTCTCATTGAGCCTCAGACAGACCAGCAATTAAATAAAACCACATTTTCAAATTATAGGCCTGACAAATTTTTCCGCTAATTGAAAATGTGTGTGAAGGTGTGTGGGACGAGAAAATCTGCTGTTCATTTTTTTCTTTTTTCCTCTCTCTCTTTTGGACATCTGGTACCTCAGAGAGAGTGAAGGTGCGTAACAGTATCTCCCCAGTGTAAACACGATCATTCTGACAGCCATAATACTGTCTGCAGCGGTGTGATAAACACAGTCCCTCCTGCCACCATCCAACTAATATTTCTTCAGCTGCACTCTGCTAATCACCACTGAGATTTAAAGAAAATAAAAATATGTGGAAATACGAGTGAGGATTAGGTGCTCAGAACTGGAGGATCCCAGCACTTGACTTGAGAGTTTGTTTCATTGTGAGGCGAGAGGGAGCGGATAACAAATAGACACGGTTACAGGTGTCAGGACAGATCATACAAGAGACTGATTCTCCTTTTCTTAAACACATCTATCAGCAGAAACATTACTGCTTAATTAGATCCGTTTCATTTCAGAAGATTAATCGGTGGCGTCTGACACAAATCAGCCTTTGCTTGCTTTAAAAGTGCATTTGATCCACACACTGCAGCCAGCTATGAACTTCGCAATAGTTTCCACAGCCCCTGAGCTTTTCTGCATTTCCTCAGGTCATCACCCCAAACATAAATGTGCTTTCCCAAGATCTTGTGACAACGCAAAGTAGTAGATATAAATATGATTAGAGGACATTTTCCGCCCTCCTGAGTCAGTAGTTCATACCTTTTATTGCAACTAAAGATGCTAAAGGATCTTTAGAACATTTTTCCACATCTAGCAACTTGAAATACTTTCCAATTCTTAATAATTATTTAGGTCTAGGCTTTGACTGGGCCCTTATAGCACATATAATGTGCTTTGATCCATGTATAGGTAGCTTTGTAATTGCAACATACTCTGGATATATCAGCGCTCTGTGGATCTTTAATGTTTGGGATACTGTTTGGTAACCCAACCTTGCTAAACTGCTGTGTTCCTTGTTTTGTTTTTGTTTTAGTTGTTTTTTTTCCAATAAAGTTTCCTTTGTATTGGTCAGTCACACAAAACCTCAATAAAATACATAAAAGTTTTCGGAAAAAAAAACATTTAAGGGATGCTAGTATGTTTTGTGAGGCACAATCACTACTCAATAAGCTCTAACTCTACAACGATGTGGCATATCGAGGAAGATTTTAAGACTGTGTCAATTAAATGATAATGCTAAACACACCGAGCTAGGCCTGCTTTCAACAGCTACGCAATAGATCCAGGCAGGCAAGTTTCTGTCTAAATGGCTGATAAGTTGCAAATATGAGTTATCAAACAGTAAACAAACTGATACCTTTCTGGCTTCCTGCAGCAGATAGCTGTGCTAATACAAGCTTGTAATACAGAAAAAATAATAGGGGAAGGCGGCAGTGCCTTTTTAATCACTAAACATTTATCTGGTAGACATCGGGGGGGAAAAAAACAAAAAAAACTTCAGTTTGGTACCTGAAGAAAATATTTTTTCCATTTTCACCTCCAGTAAGGGGAAAAAGTCACATTTTAATGCACCTATTACTGTGGGAGTATACCTGTGCCACAGCTGGTGCAGTTATCGGGACCGTCATCAGTGCACGTCTTGCAAGTGTGATGGCAGAGCAGACAATGCTTCCCCAAAGCAAAATGCCCCGGCTGGCAGTCAGTAACACAGCGGCCATCCTCAAAGTACCTATATGGACATAATAAGCAGACTTACAGCCGGAAACATAAACACTGTGTATTAATACATTTGATTCATGAATTTGATTTGATCCTCTGACCCCCCACCATCATCTAATAATTCAAATCCGCTTTTATTCCAGCACCCACTTTGCTTTCATACCAAAGCCTTGTGGTTGAATTGTAATGCATTGTTTGTACCAATTCAGCAGTACGGTAGCAGCATAAGGAGCGGGCGGAACGTGAACTTTCTGATTCAGATACCAAGGGACTGTTGGACTCTATCCGAGCCATGACAAATATGGCTTCTAAGCAGAAGGCCCTGGCTGCACTAACCGAGAACGCAAAAGCAAATGACTTAAATAGTTTTTATTTACGGTTTGAAACTGATGATTGTAGGGAGTGTTGGCAAATATTGGAACTGAGAGCAGAATCGTAATTGATTTACAGTCAGTACTCAGGGTCTTCAAGGTTTAAATATACGTAAAGCAACTGGCCCGAACAATATGTCCGCTTTGCTTCTCAAAAACTTTGCAGAGGAACTTTCTCCAGTTTGGCTTAGACTCTTTCAGATCTCAATAGACACTCATTTGGTCCCAGATATCTGGAAGAAATCAATTGTCATTCCAGTTCAAAAACTTGCCTGTCCTCAGACTGATAATGATTATCGCCCAGTAGCGGTCAATTCTATTGTAATTACATCATTTGAGAAACTCATGTTGGAGCTACTATGGGAAGTACAGCCATTTCTGGATCCCTTTCAATTTGCTTACGCTAGGAGACGTAATACCAGTGATGCTACTTTGACACTGAAGCACCTTGCACTAAAGCATCTGGAGAACTCTGCAGCATATGCCAGACTTCTTTTTATCGATTTTATTTCAGCTTTTAAGTCAATTCATGTAAACATTCTTCTTAGGAAATTGATGCAGTTGAAGGTTAATCCTTTTTAATTAAGTGGTACTATTCATTTTTATCAAAAAGATCTCAGCAAGTAAAATACATTTCGTTTTTCTCTTATTTTAAGTTAAGTAGCACGGGAGCCCTCCAAGGTTGTGTCAGTTCGCCTTACCTTTTTATTCTGTACACAAATGAATTTGTTAGTTCTCAACCCAATCAGTATATAATAAAATTTTCAGATGATACTGTTATTCTGAGTCTCGTAACAGACAACCCTTACAGTCATAAAGCTGCTGTAGAGGAGTTTGTATTATGGTGCACCTCTCTTAAACTACAGATAAACAATTCAAAAACTGTGGAATTATTTCTGGATCCTAAATCAATAAGTGATCGGAGTCCCATAGCCATACATAGCTGTTTCATCAAACAGGTCACATCTTTTAAATACTTAGGTTTGTACATATGTACATATACACATGTGACAAATGTATGTGCAAAGGTTCACAAGCGTCTGTATTTTCTTAGATGACTTCGATTGTGTGGTGTTTCTAAAATGATAATGTTGATCTTTTATAGGGCAACCATCGAGTCTCTTCTGAGATACGGCATTACAGGATGGTTTGGAAATCTTCCTGTTAAATTAAAAACCCAAATCCAAAGTCTGGTGAGGATGACAAGTAAGATCAATAACACTCCGGATCTATCCTCTCCACAGCACCTGTTTGATCAAGCTACCATCAGGCAAGCTCAGAACATCTTGTCTGATGGGTCACATGTGCTTGCATCAGAATATGTTCTTATGAACTCTGGGAGAAGGTTCAGGGTTCCCCTGTCCATATATAACCAGTTGAAACATTAATTTGTACCACTCTACATTAACCAGATTAATGGCAGACTAGCAGGGCCTGGACAGTGTAACAGGAGGACCAGACGATGATCAAGGGTAGCATGTACAGGATGTATTGTATGTGAATGGAAATGGTTATGGGGATGTACTGCTGATCTGACACTTTGCTTTTTAATTTGTCTTTTTTAATGTATTTATTCATGGTCATTGTCCTTTGGATGGGCCTTTTAGTGTTGTTGTATTGCAGTTTTGCCCCTGCTTCCAAAACGAATTTCTCCTAAGGGAGCCTAATAAAATTATCTTATCTTATTTTATCTTACTATCACCTTACATCATTTAAGTGAGAAGTGCAGATGGAAAAGGTTCCACGTCTTCTTTCGTTCAGGTTTCTCTCAGCATGAATCCCATTTGTTTTTACTCGTTCATTAATTTACACACAGAAGTGCAGAAGGGACTCACATAAAAAGTAGGTTTAATAGAATGTCATGTAACACTTTTTATGCATAAAATATGCCTCCATACATGATTATTGAAAAAGTTCTCTTTGTACTTGGCTGAGGAGTGTTTGGCAGGATGGAGATTTCTTGGGAGAGATCCCACAAGCTTGGCATACCTTAGTCTTTTCTGAATTTCAGCTCCCTCTGGAGAACCTCTGCTAGTTTTTGATCCAAACTGGCTGGCTTAGTCCAAGACCTTAAAGGTTTTTTTTCACTTGTCTCTGAGGCCATTCTTTTGTTTTCTTGGCTTTGTGTTTTTTGCTATTGTCTCCTTGAAACTTAAACTCTAGTTCCAGACTATGGTCCAGATGATTGTGGAAATATATTCAGTCAAGTTTGCTTTATATTTTCTTTTTTTCTCTTCCCTGATCGAACTATCCTTCAAAAGAATGCTGCAATAATGACGTTCAGCTGGATTACTAAGGTAAATACAGCGTCAGTTTTGATCCTTGGTTGGCTCTAATGGCTTGGGAGTAATTGGAGTGCCCTTTTGACAATTTAACAGAGGACTTTAACAAGGCTTTTAGAAACAATTAGCTTCTGCTTGCCTGTTTAGCATCAATGTTTACTGAAGTGCTGCACCACAGACTTTATTCTGTTAACACAAAGTAAATCTGCATCATAGTTTCTTAAATGTTGCTCAAAATATGTGCTTCAACCTTCTTGTTTTTAAAAGTAAAATGCGGTATTTACATGAGAAGCTGTGTACCTAATGATGGAAATAAATGAAACTTTTTACTCTTTTAATGTCACCAACAAACAACTATAATTAGGCTTGTGGCTGTGTTTAGGATAAACTATCACAATCATACCCATGTCAAATAACAGTCAGTGAACACCAGCCTGTGAATAACACCAACTAAACTTAAGGAGCTTAAGAGGGGTCTCGGTATCAGCAGAGAGAAGAACATAAAATGAGTTCCAAGGAATTAGATATACCTTGGAATAAAGTAAACATGCTCATGGTCAAAGGACTATAACTTGAAAACCTTGGTCAGGGGGTGCAGAATCTTCTGACAGGTACTTGCTTTTATCGATTTGGGTTGTATGGTCAAATCAAAGTGTCTTCTGAGGGATGAAAAGCCTTGCAGTGTTGTGGTCTAAAGACACCAAGGTTGAGCTTTTTGGGCATAATTCCAAAAAGCGTTGTGTTGGTGAAACAAACAGAAACAATAAAAATAATATTATGCCCAAAGGGAAGCGCAGTAGTGGCATCGTCATGTGTTTTGAGTTTTTTTTGTTTTTTGTTTTTTTTGGGTGCAGATGTTTGTTTAAGCAAGAGGGAGGGAATTATTTGCCCATTTACAACCAATGATGGAATGTAAAGTTTAGGATGAAACTCATATTTCAGGAAAATGACACAAAGCATAACTTTAAAGATGTAATAAAAAAAATTATTGAAGAAGACTAAAGTTGAGTGCAGACTGACTTTTACAAATCTGTACCGAAAAGGTGTGAGTGATATTAGAAATTCAAAAGTATTAGTTTCAATGTTAAGAACATTTACACAACCACAACAGGATGTTTAAATTTCTTCCCAAACAGATTTGGTAATTTCTTTTTCCTTTTTTAAATTGAGTTGTAGTTTAAAGTTTAATTATTTTTCCAATTGGACTTTACTGAGGTACTCCCACGATAGCCTCAACTCTAATCATGATTAAAACAATTAAGGAATAAGTTTTGATTATGTTTTTTTTTTTGTTGAAATACTGAAATACTAAACATGTTTCAAAATGGTCTGGAAAACAAAAAATGTGTGGAAAAAAATTTCTGCAAACATGCACTCTGCATTGATTTCCTTGTGAACGGTTGTAACCTTGTGTCTCGGCAGACGGTGCAGGCCTCACTCTCCGGACCCGTGCACTGCTGACAGGAAGCATCACAAAAATGGCACTTTCCCTGTTTACTCAAGTACTCCCCTGCAGACAGAGAGCCACAAAAACAGTTGCATTATAAACCTGCTGCAAAATGATTAGCTCGATTCAGTTTAATTAAACCCAGTTCAGAGATATTGCATTAATCCAAAAAAGGGTTAAATGTTTCTTTGGCTCATTTTATCTAAGTTTCCTGTAGATGCTGACGGCTGCAGTTGAGAAGGATCCCCTGCAGCTCGATTGGAGTCACTGACTGAAGACGCTCTGCTGTTGAATAACAGTCTGACGAAAAGGAGGCACAGAGTTTTTTATAATTTTCTTCATTTTACAAAAAATCATTCTCTGCATAATATTCTCCAGAGACTTCAGAGTAGAACCACCCTTCTTTATGGAGTTGCTGAATCTTTTTAAGTCCCAGGCGCCAGATGGTTGCAGAAGAAATAACACTTAAAACAATAGACTTTCAGAAGACTTGATGTATTTTGCTACAAAATCTGAAGAACCCAAGAGTCCTCAAGAAGTTCAGTCTTCTCATTTTGTAGACGAGTCCACAATAGCTAATCCAACATAATCTGATGTCCAGGTAAACGCTGAAGTATTCACTGTCACATTCAGTAAATTAGAATATTATTGAAAGGTGCATTTATTTTCCTTAACCCAGTTCAACACATTTCATTATTAAAAACAGACATGTTTTCAAGCCTTTTTTTATGATTAAACCAATGAAAACACAAGAATTCAGATTAGAAGATTAAATCATAAAGTTTTTGTTAGCGGACGGGAGGGCATCCAGAACGTCACAAACTTCAGAGGCTGTGATGTGTCAGCAGGAGACCTGAGCGTGTCACTAGCAGAGGAACTGAACCAATCTTCTCCGGCCCAGCTTTTGGCAGTGAACACCAGGAAAACAAAAGAGATCATCGTCGTCTTCAGGAAAAAACAGAGCGTGTAGAGAGGTCCACACCTTCAGGTTCCTTGGTGTCATCATCTCTGCTGATCTCTCTTGGTCGGAGAGCGTCAGAGCTGTTATCAAGAGAGCTCAGCAGCGACTTCACTTGCTGAGGGTCCTCAGGTAGAACAACCTGGACACTAACCTGCTGCTGCCTTTCTACCGCTCATCCATGGAGAACCTGCTGACATACTCCATCAGGGTACGACAGCTGCACTGAGGCAGACAGGGTGAGGCTTCAGAGGGTACTCAAACCAACACAAAGATTCTTCTGCCCCCTCCCCACCCTGACGGACATCTAAATCTCCCACTGCATCAGCAGAGCGAGAAACATCATCAAGGACAGCTCAGTCCCTGGCTTTGAACTGCTTGACCTACTGCCCTCTGGCAGGCGCTACAGGTGCATCAAGGCCAGGACAAACAGACTCAAAAACAGCTTATTTTCGAACGAAGTCACCACCCTGAACTCAACTGGAATCTAACTGTGCAATACCCTCACCTGTCTGCAATATAATGCCAATATAGCAATATCTGTTCAATATTTTATATTTATAGTATATTTATTTACAAGTGCAATATCACCACCACTGTCTAATTATCTTGATAATTTTATTTTCTGTATATACTCCATATTCTTATCCATTTTTTTATTTCCTGCAGATCATTCACATAGTTTATTTCCGTTTATTTCTGTATATATTTTTTTAGAGATATTTTCTGCATGGCACAGAAAGCAGTGGTCCTTCAATCTCATTGTACAATGTGTACAATGACAATAAAAGTCATTCTATTCTATCATATTTTTTAGATGAAAAATTATCTGTAATAAAACACTTTTTTCCTTTATTGTTGGGTTGACATTTGATTTAGCCATTGTCAACCTTCGGCTGTTTTCTCTGACATCTTGTGTTTGATTTTTCTTTTCTCTTTCAAGCGTTTTTGATATTTCTTACATTTTGGTTACGCAAATCAGTATAACTTCAGTAACCAGTAACCATGCATGTCCAAAATCCTCCGCTGCTGAAAATGCTAAAAATGTGTGTGGGTTTCAGAAGTGCAGGAAATTGTGTTTTGGTTGCCAGAAACCTCAACACCTGGCAGAATGATCAATGAATCGTTGCATCAAAAACATAATCGCAATCATTATCACACTCTGGGTGGATATGCAATTGTACTTCCACACATTGTGAATTCAAAAACCAAAGTTATTGCACAATAATTGTACCTCGTTGTTTGCCAAATATTATTTTATCCTCAAAAGCAAGTTTAAAGTTACCTAATGTTACACAAATCCATTAACCTTCAACAAAAAGGCAACAGAAGAGGCGTAAACACTGCCTCCTGTTTCCACTTCGCAATTAAACAAAAGTGACAGACACAGATTTAAGCTTAACGATGCAGCAGGATGTTCGCGTACGTGTGAAAAGCAAGAGCATCCTTCTCGGCAGAGGCGAGGTTTGTCTGTGCTATCTGGCCTTCGGTGAAAAGCTCAATTGTTCCGAAAACAAAAGAGCTTCTTTGTCTACGAGCACAACAGGCAGCAGCTTCCTATTCAGCCGAGCTCTGCTGAAACCATTCAAACGCCGCCACTCTTCCTCACACCGACCCCCCGCACATAAACAAACACAGAGACAAGTTCTCAGGGGACAGAAGACCACACTGCTCCCCTCAGCAGAAATCTGCACTCAGGACTGCCAACCAGGAATCCGACAGTCAGGGGAAAAAAGGGGCCGTCACACAGGAAGGTAAAACTTATTTCCAATGTCATGGATGGGCCCGAGTTTGTGAGGACAACAATGCTGACATCTTTTAAAACCAAACTCTTCCACATTTTCACATCCTTAATCCAAGGAAGCAGAAAAAAACGATTTAATTATACCCTGCAGGGGATCAGCAGATGATTACAATCTTCACTCAATCGTTCGCTTTACCCCAAAATTCAACATTGATTATTTTCATTGCTTTCAACGATCCATTGAAGTTTTTTTCCTCTGTAAAAAACGTTTGTTCAGAATAATACTACAACACATAGATTCCTGGTAAAGTAATTATGCATACTAAACCTAAAAATTGTGGTATTTTATATAATAATCAGGCCTTATTGTGAATTGTTAAAAGAAAAAAATTATCTAAAGGTTTTACATATTTTTACAAATAAAAGTAGGTACAGTGTTGTGTCCATTTGTACTCATCCCTCTTTGTTAAGCAGCTCAAAGTTAGTCTATGTGGACAGTGAGTGGTGAAAATCAAATTTTAAGCTTATCCAAAGACTGTACTTTGACTAGGCCATTTTTCAACACATAAACATGCTTTGATCTAAAGTATTTAACTGTAGCAGGAAGGTGAAGTTCCTTGTCAGTCTCATGTGTTTTGCGGTCACCCTGTTTTAATTTAATCTTAGTTTACCATGAAGTTTAAAACACCAACCCCATTAAAAAAGAAAAACATCCCCACAGGATGATGCTGCTGCCGCTGTATTTAAAAAATCTGATAGAGCACTTTCAGGGTAATGCACATCGTGACACACACAGGGTCAAATTTTTATTTTGATCTCATCTGAACACTCCCTTCCTTGTCTTCTACATGGCTTGTAACAAACTACAAAGAGGACTTCTGAAGACTTCCCTTCAAAAGTCATTTCTTTATTGCTACTCTTCCAAAACTACCAACATTTTTAAGAAACGTAAAATAAATAGTTGTGGAGATCCATGGTGGGTTTACCATTTCCTTTTATGAATGAGACTGAAAACATTTTGGAAACTTGTAAAATCCAACCCTAAATTTCCATCTGACCAGTCTGTTGTGTTGCTTGGCTTTTTCATGAGGCTGTTTGATCGCTAATTATTTCTAACAAATGTTCCAAGACCTTTAAATAACAGCTCGATTTACATTGATGTAAGATAAGATATTGGTATAAACCACACATACGTGTATAAACCTCTTCCTTATTAGGTGACTCCTGGTTTGATTAAATTTATTTAGAGCTTTTTAAAAAAATCTATGCCACACTTTTTAAGACTTTCAGACGTATGGAATTTTAAAATCTACATATAATTTTCACAGTTCAGTATTATTTATTGCTTAAATAATCCTAATAAAATAAAATGTACTGGTATGTATGGCTTTAACCTAGCCAAAATGTTCAAGGGATATTATTTTTTTTACAAACTCTAATTGAAACACTGTCCTGTTGTTCGGTACATTGACCGTAGTAATATTAATTTAATTATTTATTGTATTTAAGAGGCTATAGTTTAATGAATCTGTTTAGCTGGGTTTGTTTTCACTTCTCTTTTTCTAATTGATTGTTAGAAATATGTTGACCGTGCGTCAAATCCGCTAGATCCGTATAAAGACACGTCTCCTTTGAAATCATGGTCGATCAAAATTTGGGTTTTTATTTGATTCCCAGCGTATCAGTTGCCAATGATAGCCACCGTTTTCTGAGATTAACACAGTAAACGTGACTGATGCACAACATACCCACATGGGGCAAAAGAAAAAAATAGATCATACACCATTTACAAGAATTTGTTGAGACTAAATAATGAAAACACTGTATTTAGTGAGGTGGTACCGATTACAAGATAGAGAATCATAGCCAAGCTGATGATTAAATCAATCTTGCACATGCAGTAACGCAATTATTTATAAATTTCTGATGAAAGCTTTCTAGCTCTTGATACGCTCATATCATATGACTCGAATGGAGATGCACCTGTGAATGTATGCTAAGGCAATGAGTCATCATTAGAAAATGATTTAGCAAAAAATTATTAGGGAGGTAATTGTGGACCTCATTGATGAGTTCAGTTTGTAGATATCTGAAAGATTGGCGTTTAGCTGTTCAGGTATTTACAAGTACAAACAGCTTTAAGCCATCATGTGTTTTACAGAATAAATAAATGTATCAACCCTACAAAAAAGGTAATAAAGAAACCCTTGTCTTTCATGTCTAACATTTAATGTGCATAAATGATTACGTATTTATTGTATTTATAATAACTTGCCAATAACCTTTGTCTGTTTGTAACTTTATCGTCTCTGAAATGACTACTATACTGATATGGACTGGAAAGCCACTCAGTAAGCTATAAGTAAAACAATATTTAAAAACATAAAAATTATTTTAAAAAGAAGCCAGATTACACTTTGCAATGACCAGAATTTTCTGTGTCTAGTGGTTTGATAAACCGAAAACCAAAGTTTTTGGATTTAACCAATAAGCTTGCATCCGGGTTTTGCAATATGGGGGCATAATTTGATCAAAATAGCTGGCAACATGAGAAAAGAAAATTATATAGAAACTCTGGAGCAACATCTCTATCTACTAGCCTAGAAGTTGGTGATTGGGCTCAAAAGGGTTTTCCAAATGGATAAAGACCACAAGCATACAACAGCATTTGCTTCAAATACTCTGAATAATGCTAATGTTTTAACTTGGCCATTAAAAGGACTGATTGCAATACTATAGAGAGTATGTGGGCAGATCTGACAAGACGTCCGAGCGAGGCAGCCAGCGAACCCGACTTAGATCCACCAGTTCTGTCAGGCAAAACGGGCCAGACTACACTTTGACCCAAGAAATGATGTTGTAAGGCAATGATATCTCTAAATAGACAAATCTGTAAATGTTTTGTAGTGTGTACAATTTTCAGGTTTTAACTGCATCTGCAAAACGCAAAAATCCTCAAGGATGTAGAACGTTAACTTGACCAGAGTGATTTATTAAACTATTATTCTAGAAACTATTTATTTTTATTTTTATGTAATGTAGAGTAAAAACAGATTTCCAGATGCACTGAGGATCTTTGATGCTGATGAAGTAATATTTTACGGTAAAAAAAAAAAGATTGAATAAAACCAAACGGAGAAGACAACAGAACCATAAACAGATTAAACATTTTAATTGTAACACCGAAGTAAAAGTAATAAAAAAAGATTTTCAAAACTAGGACTTTGAGTAACATTAATATTGCATTGTCACAGATATGTCACAAGTACACATTAAAAACATATTTATACGAGAGGGGCTGCGTTTGTGCATCTTAGCACCACACACACGCAATCAAAGGTCATCTTAAACAATGACAGAGATTGAGCTTCTTTTAACCCAAACAGCGGACTCTTCAATCTTTATTACAAATCACCGACAACCACAACCAGTCCACAGTACAACAGTTCATCTAATACTGTAAATGCTTCAGGCTGCAGGCGTAAACACTCACCAAACAGTACCATTAAGGTTTTTTTTCTTTTAGGTTTTTTTTTGTTTTACTCTCTTTTTTTATTGTTGTTCTTTTTCAATTTTGAAGTCAGCATCTCTGGAATAATTTACGAGATCTGTCGGGTAAAGGTCAAAGACAGACAGGAGGGAAACACAGCTCTCTGACGTCTATTGACTTTTTTTTTTTTTTTCAGGATAGGGCTTTTTAAATTATAAGAATGTTAGACACAGCTTTAAGTTCTGACACCAAGAGTTTTCCCTTTAGTGTAAAATAAATAGAAAAATTAAAAAATGTGACTAGTTTTAGCTTAAAAAAAGACCCAAAACACTTTAATTTGTCCAAAATTGAGGAAAAAAACAAACAAAAAAAACAATGGAAACGTAACATTTCCTATCCGAACGTCTCTCGGTGAGCTTTATCTGAAGATAAAAAAAACAGCATTAACGAAATATTTTGATCAACCTGTGGATGTCCAACAGTATTGAGGACAACTTTAGTTTATGTGCATTGACATTGTAACAGAATAAAGAGAGCAGAAATTTCTAAAACTCTATTTTATTTGAGAAAAGTAACATATAGGGATGCACCGATACAGATACAATAATAAATTGGACAAAAGCTCCCCTTAAGCTGTGTCATATAGGGCGCGTGGGATAGAGAAGCCAACATTTCAAAGAGTTTCAGATCCCTGTAAGTCTGAGTGAGATGGCAGTTTCCTTATCCAATAAAGTAAAGATAGACGCTTTGAACTGTGAAGCCACTGCAGCAGATAAACTTGGTCCTCAGGTTTTTAGGGCCATGAATTCTCGTCACGCGTGTGAAACCGTGGCATCGGTATATCCCTAGTACCGCAAATTCATTATAACTCACTGCAGAGCTCCCCTCCCTGCAGAAAGATCTGGAAAGAATGACTATAGACTCTTGAATGAATCAATGCCGTCTGGGCTTACATCAAGAATTAATGGCTATCTCCTGGACGTGGCAAAAAGACGAACACACCCACGCTACTCAAGAGGGGCAGATGGACGTTTAGAGTAAACGAAAAA
>JAVLVB010000003.1:2449918-2495583 GCA_032876305.1 Orestias chungarensis
ATACATACATACATACACACACTAAATGTGTGGTACGTCTTAAAGTGTGAAATTGTCTTCACTTCCCTCAAACAGCCAAACATCTGCCCAGACATGTTTTATTTTCACATTACAGAGTGAGCTTCATTTCTTTTTTCAAACCTCGCCTTCTTTGACGTATATTTACAAGCAGAAAAACCGTGGCATGTCCTACTGTATGTTCACTTTCTCCATCTGTTGGTCATTAGCACTGAAAAGAGACGAGAAAGAGGGGCCAAAAACACAAAAATGCACACAAGACGTATTTGAGATTCGCAGGCCGAGAGGCCTCTGTTTTTTAAACTCTATGCTCTGTACACTGGCAACAAATACAAATTATTTTGGCATCAATGCTTTGGTCACAAAATACCAACACCTTTATTTTCTTTTGTTTATGCGTTTTTGTTGTTGTTGTTTTCAATAGCTCATTTTTCTTGAAGTAAGTCCCAGTCGTTTCACACCCTGACCACATGTTTGTCCCAGTACTGAAAAAAAGGTAGGTTTGTTGTAGTCCTGTCATCGCACCTCCGACGCAGTCCTTTAAAGAGGCACAGATTTTCTTATAAATTATGTGACTGTGAATGCTCAGGCAGGTAGAGGAAGGAGGGGGTGAAGGGGGTGTTGGGGGTTAAAGACGGAGAGGGGTTGCCCCCGTGTGCCTCCACGTCCCCACCCTCAGCGCACTCCCGCTCGCAACCGGCGGCCACCATCACCCCTTTTGTGAGCACGTTCTGCAGCACAGCTGCTGCAGCACTCTCCTCTGGCAGAGATTGTTCTTTTGAACGAGGACGCAGAAACCGCCTTCCGCCCAAGATTCTTCATTTGCTTTCCACAGACCAGGAAGAGGAGATGCAGGAGGTATGGAGGTGGGATCGGGGGAGGGAGGGAGGTCGAAACATTACAGAGAAACGCACACAAGGAAGAACCATTAAAAATGATGGGTCGCGTGATTGGTCAGAAGAAGGTTCAGGTGACAGGAAGGAGTTTGTTTTTGGTTTTTTGGTCCAATCAGAGGTGATGCACATCGAGGTGGAAAAGGATGGCAGTCCAGCGAAGTGATGTCAGGAGGAACACAAAATGGATTTGGGGAAAAGAAAAGAGAGAGAGATAGAAAGAGGGGAAAAAAAAGTGTCACACCATTAGAAAGTTTTGATTTTTTTTTTTTTTTTTTTACCCAACATTTAATTTCATTTAATTTTACCAAACAAGAGAACTTAAGGTGGACCCCAGTCTGTACACCATGCAAGTGGGTTTTGAAAAATGATGCCACTTTCAAATGACAGATGAAACTATTCATAAGATTTGTTTGGAGGGAGACAGACTGAGGTGCACTTTAAATAATAAAGATATTCATCCACACAAAGGCGACATAGAAAAGCCAGGTTATCGCTAAAAGGCCGTGTTTTCTGATCAACTAGAACATCCTCGCCTAAGCATGAAATCAAAAGCTGCGGTCAAACCATTGTCATTCAGCAGCTAAGCTAAAATGGTTTCTGTCTAAAGATTCCTAGACACAACATGCAGTTTCGGGGGAAAAAGGAGAGCACATTGTGCAGAGAAGAGGAAAAGAACTGAATGTGCAACAAACGAAGATGTATTAGGGGAAACCAGACGTTATGAAGTTTACTTCAAGTCAGTGAAGAGAGAGGTTAGGAAAATGTGCTTTTTTTGTGAGCGGTTAAAGTCTTGTTAGTTAGCATTTCCAGAGAATTTGTGTTTTACAGGCCTAGACTGTCAAAGAGCCACAGATAGGCCTGAGGCATGAAAGCAAAGAAAGACTGGACTTACAACAGTGAGCAGGTTAGTAAGGATGTTAGTCACAAAGCTTTAAATGTTAAAAGAGGCCTCCAGTGAATCCTTTGCATTGCATTGTAAAATTAGCTTGGACATAATTTATTTGCTTCATTTTATTCCCTGGTGGAAACTTAATTTCTCCATCTAAGGTTTATCTGACATTTTGATATCCACTTTATTAATAAACCCTGAAATTAAAAAGTTGCACAGTGAAACTCTGTCCTATGCATGGTGTTAAATATTTGCACGTAAGTGCGCACACAAACGAGCATGTGGCCAATAACAAAGTTGACAACTCACCATCTTTGCAGACGGTGCTAACCACGCAGATTCCCCCCTCAAGGTTGTAGCCACTGTTGCAGCTGCTGCAGTTTTGTTCCCCGGGTCCCAGGCACTCGAAGCAACTGTTGTCACATCTGTCCAGGGTTAAACACAGAATTACGTTACAAAACCATTATTAAACCATAAAACCTCTATCATCAACAAAATGTAACCACAGAACAGTCAGATTATTATCTAAACTTCAACAACACCTTGAAAGAGTTTTAAATAAAATGTCAACAAAACATGGGATTGGAAAAAAAATGAAATACAGATTTTTTTCTCTCAAAGAAATGAGACCGTAAGAAGATAATGATTCTAAACCTCGTCCTGATCACGACAAACCTTTCACCTGGCTGGAATAATAAAAACATTTTTTAAAAACAAAAGGTCTTTCTAAACGAAGAGGGCACAGAGAATGAATGACCTGAAAAGGGTAAAAAGTCAGATGAGCAATAAATAATTCAATGAATGAGAGTGAAATATGAGGAATGCATTACAACGAGTGATAGAGGAACGCTCAATACAGGTCCAATTCTGCTGAGAAGTTTAAGAAATGATATATATTAAATAAAATAAAATAAAACAGAAAACCATCTGAGAGTCAAAAAAGAATGACTAAAGTAAGTATAGGAGCCATTTGTAGTTTTGTGTTTGGGCATAGTTTGGGTCTCTTACTAAGTTTGAATAATTCTGTTTGGTTTTGGTGACGGTATTTGGTTTGTATGCAAATTCTCACTATGACCTATATTTTGCTCTACCACTAGTGGCGGTGTGGAGGGAAATCTATATAGGTGTCACGGTGAATGGGCAGCGTGATTATGGGTGTGAGGAGGTCACACGTTTTTTTTACCGCTCTATGTTCTCCGTTCTACACTGGTTTTGTTCCATCATTCACATATCGGTCCAGATTGCCATTCCATTTTTGCATGCTGCCATAGACCGGCGCCCAGGACTTTGGATTTCATTAAATTATTCATTTCGTGTTTAATAAATGGGAGCCTCCCCAAACATATCTCCCAGTATGGACATTACTCTTTTGAGCGTGTTTCGCATGGATTTTCCCGCACCCAGAAGCGACTAAAACAGTAAGGAATAGGATAGTCGCTATAGTAAGCTTATATTTTAGTTAATTGTTTTCAAACAGGTGTAGTTTACCAGCAGACCCTGATTCTGGGGAAGCACAAGATTAAAAACACTGCTTTCAAAGAACTGGCTGTAATAACTGTTAGCAAGCTGTTGATGAGCTTTGTATTCAGGCTCTTCTTAATTCTTTAACGCGCCAAAGAACGGTCAGATGGTCAAGCCAATAAGATACTACAACTCAATAAAACTCATAATATCAAAATAATAAAGATCACTTTCTTTTCCATTGGATGGACAGGCAATATTTGATCCGGTCTATGTTTGCCATAAACCCAAAGCAAAATGACATCCACACTTTTTTTTTTTTTTATTATTTCAAGTTTTGTTTCTTTCCATAGAAGGTACTCCTAGTTGAGTGATTCTGTCCGAGATGGCACTGCCTGCCGTTTCTTAACACTCCTCAGTTTTCCTTCGACACAGAAAGTACGCTTGGTTGTTGCTGCTGAGGATAAGGGATTCCTGTGAAGTCAGTACATCAGGGCACTTCGATTGGCTTCGTTAGACAGAGAAGCTTTCCAAACTGGGTTAAATGAATGACTAAATCTTTCTGCATTATATCAAGAGCAGGACTGAACTGGACCGATTGTGATTGGATATAAATCCTAAGAAAAGGTGGTTTATATTAGAACAATCTGCATAGATTTGTCACTGGACATTAATTCAGCCAGACTGTCTTGTTAAGTGGGTTAATATGACATTTGAGAATTAACGCAACGCAACAAATTATTGAAATACTTTGACTTTATTTTAATAGAGTCATTATTTTGCCTTTTTAAACTGTTGTGTAGAGGCGTTAAGCACGCAGACTTACTTCAAACAGGACCTTGTCACCTCCCCATTATCTGAGGGATGCTCTGACAGGTAGTAGCCAGGGCTGCATGTTGACACGCATCGCCAGTTCTCATGTAAGAATCCATCTGCACACTTGGTGCATCCTTCTATACCTGTGCCTGAAAAATAAATAGTTTTATATCATATATATATATATATATATATATATATATATATATATATATATATATATATATATATATATATATATATATTATTTTTTTTATTACTGTGGTAGTACTGGTTTGTTTTTTCCTTTTTTAATATTGAACGTTCTACCTGCACAGGTGGCACAGGCTCGGTGACAAAGCTCGCACGTCCTCCTGTGGCCGTTGAAATAGGTACCTGGGTCACAGGTCATCTGGCATTTTTGTCCTTGGAGACTACAGGAATAAATAGAAAGATGTGTAAACTCCAAGCAGCGGCTTATTATCACCATCCTCCTGTGTGGCGCACAGAAGAGCAGCAGAACCCTGCCTATCGTGCTCTGGACCAACATAAATCAGGCTGTTTTGACACGGTACAAGTGACTTTGACCTTTGAGCCAGATGTACGGATAGAGGTCAGCTAGGAAGCAGGTTTGGAGGTTATAAAGTCCCTTTTGGTGAAGTCACAGCGAGGACAGGTTGGTGCGTCTGCAGCGCTGAGCTAAAAAACAGCTGGAAAGCGTTAGCAAATATTTCCCAGAAACAATCTGGTCCCTTCTTCCTCCCTGGCTCTTAACAAGACTAAATGGAGGAGGGGAAGCTGAGCATGTGTATGTGTGTAGAAGAAACATTTTTTTTTACTGTGATCTCAAAGCCATTCTGAGGAAATTACGGCCTCAGAGTGTCTCCACCTCCACCTCTGGCTACACTGAACACTTAAAACTTGAGACTTCCAGACTGCAATGTGTTTTATATGCTTCTTAGGAGTTTCCCTCATGACCTCTAAGGAATGTCACCACCTTAAATCATGATATCCTCTCTAAAAGGCGCCAAACAAAACGAAATAGGAAATTTAAAGAAAGCTTTGAGATTATATTTAGGGTTTCTTTAAGAAGATTATAAATCAGAAGAGATCAAAAAGATAGATTTTTTGAAATAAATATTGACCGTATCTTATTGTAAAACCAAATGAGAGATTACTATAGAACATTAACCAGGAGTAAAGACACAAATCCATGTATTATGTACTGAAGATTTGACATTCCTTATTGAATGCTTTTAGTTTATTTTGGTTGCAAACAAACGTTTCAATATGTTTTATATAGCCTTTATGCAAATGTGACCACATAACTACACGAAGAACCTATACATGTTCATAGAAACAATTAGGGTTTGACTTGGACATTTAAATGAACAATGTTAACCATGGAAATTTGATCTGATAAAGTTTAAATTAATCAATGCTATTACGTTAATCAAGACTCCAACACAGTCCCGGTATTTTTAGGATTTTGCTGTTTGGGCTGCAAAATTTGAGCAATTTTCAAAGTTGGAACATTTCCATGGAATAGATTAAAATGAATAGTATTGAACTGGGAGTATAAAATTTGTTTTTTATTTGAGGAACTAATTTCATATGGTAATACTTACACCAACTTTATAACTTAATACTGACACATAATTTGCAGGTAAGTCACATTGCTCCATCACATGTGCAGAGTTTAAATTGCTTCCAACTTCCAGCTAATTCCTATATTTTTTCATAGTTTTTATGAATATTTATAGTTTTATTTTAGGAAAGCTGACCCTTTATTTTCCTCCTCTTTGAAAACATAGAAGCCATTTAGTTTCTGCTTCTTTCAATGTGCTACAAGGCAAGGAGCAGAGGTCCATGTGTAAAGGTGAGAAGGAGAGTAAGTCAATAAAAAATGTTAATAGGGACATCTAATCTGAAAGCCATCTTCATGGGTGGATTGAATTAGTAACAATGTTGGGCAAAAAGCATGAGGTAAACAGGTCAAATGTATTACATGCAACTGAAAAACGTTACTCGTCTTTTATAAAGAAATTAAAATAGCAGTTAACGTGATCAAATAATAAACACTTCATGTAAAATAATTCTGTTTTCTTACCTCATCCCAGGTTTACATTCAGTGCAGATATTAGCGGCTGCACACTTCTTGCAGTTCTCCTGACACCTTCTGCAAATGTTGGAATCTGTAGGACACACAGCGAGCGCATCACAGTTAGAGGCTGAGCTGGAAACAACTGGTGTTCCTGCGTTTGATGAGATGTATGAGAAAAACAAAACTGTGTGACGGTGTGAGGTTAAGGTGAAAGGTCATCAAAACAAGAGGAATTATGACAGAGATTTAATAGAACGCATCAGTAGGTTATATTAAAAAAAGTAAGAACAAATGTCATAAAGACAGAAATATTTATTCTAAACATCACTGCTCAATGACTTTGTAAACTAAAGCAGAATAAAGAAGTGTTCCAACATATTTTTCTTTTCACAATGTCAATCTATCGACGTGATGGATGACGAATCAATTCCCCTCATTTTGCTGCCAGAGAGATAAAAAAAGGAAAGTGGTTGGCTCATATAAAAACCAAACATTAGATTGTGGCAACATTTCAAACTTCAACTTGGCCTGGTGATGGAATGAAGAAATTTTCATCTGATCATTTCAGATCCATAGCCAGTGTTTACACTAACCTGGCTGCAAACACACACACGTAATTAAAAGATTTACATTGTTTTAGTGTTCTGTACCTGATCTACTTCCAAGATCAGGTATAAATCAGTAAAGTAAACCCGTCAGCCGATCCTTTCAGTGTTTACACGACAATGTAAATGGAGAGACCTGGAATAAATCTATGGACAGAAAACACATGGTAAAAGATCCTGATCCAAATCTAAAGGTATCACTGTAGGTAACTTAGTTTCATTTTAGTTTACTTGTTTTACAGCAATTCGGGAAAATAAAACCTCCCTACTACCACATGCTTTTCCTTTTTCTTTTTTTTTTCCCTCCCCATAATTGGATTCAGCAAGTCCAGGAAAATAAACAAACGGCTAGACATTACATCAAGGCTGAAACGACATCAGTCTGCAGCCCAGAAGTAGAAACTGTTTCGCTTAGTACTTTCCTGTAGTGAGGCAGGTGGCAGGCAGATGTTTCCAAAACGTCAATTTTGCTATATCATCTTTGGAAAACACAGTGTGGTTTCCACAGCGCGATAATTAACACCGCACATTTATCTCCGGGGCCATGAAACAATCTATAGGCAGGGTAGTATCCTGACTAAACAGTTAACACACAGAAGTTATCCTGCGAGGTGTTGATTGGTGTAATCTGCAGCAACGTTCCGACAACTTAAGTTAAACTAAGAGTTTAGAAACAAGGACTTCCCTGTGATAATATCCATTTATTTTGATAGTTTTTAAGGTTATTGTGGTTCTTCCAGAAGCTTTGCATTAAATTGTCCCAGCGCTGAGAATGGAATCCGGAACAAGTGCATTGAGCTTCACCACTGAGACGTGTCAAGCTACTAACAAGTTAAAGACAAACGCACCACTATCAAGGTAGAAGCCATCGGCACAGTTGACAGCGCAGGTGTTGGATCCCTCGATGAGGTGGTAGGCCGTCCTGCACGAGATGCACTGGTCGCTCCGACTGCCAACGCAGGTCTCGCACACAGAGGAGCATTTCTTGCAGCGCTTCCTGTCGTCGTGGAAGAACCCACTGGGACATTCGGAGACGCACATCCTGTAGAGAGAGACAAGAGTAAAAGCAGAAGAGGGAAACCAGTTGAGGAAAAGCTTAAAAGACTTGAGTAAATTGAAACCATAAAACTCCACACAGAAATATTCTTTCCGAAATGAAATTTAAAAAATCCTTTCTTGTTTTGGTTTGACAACAAAAATCTTAAATTTTTCTTATGAAGTCGGATCATTTTTGTTAGGATCAAGATTTGAGTTGTGATGTCAACTACAAACTATTGTCATCTGTCTGTAGGACTTTTAACATCATTTAAAGATTCCTTGTTTTCCAGTGTTGGTTTTAAAAAGTTGGTTTAAAATATCCTTCTTTCCTCTTGATATTATTTATTTTATAAAGTACATCAGTACCTCCTGCAGGAAAACACTCCCAAAATATGATACTGCCACCATCGTACCTCACACTTATGTGGCGTTCTAAGGATTTAAAAGATTATTCCTTACTCCAAAATGTAAATACAATAAGAATTGCCAAACAGAAAAAAAAACACATGGCATGTCCTAAAAAAATGACAGCCTCCATGCCCAAATGAGATAGCTTCATTCTCTCCAAGAGGCCTTTCAGTGGATTAGGACACTTTGGCAGAGATAATACAGATAATTCACACAACCCTAGATCAACCTCTGTAACACAGAACTCATCCCCAGTCGCACTTACAGAAACACAACAATTATTTATGGATTCATACATTTGTTTAAACAGATGAATAGGAAAAACTCAGTCATCTGGAAATTGTATTCCTTTCACACGCAGGAGTATATTATTTGAGGAGTTGCTCTAAAATACATTCACAGATGTACTTTCAAGTAACACAAATGTTCTAAATTAGCATATTACGAAATTAAGAAAGCTGTGACATAATCAACATCTGGGCTTTTTAACATTGTTTAAATCTCATTAATCTTAATGCATGTAAACATCTAAATTTGAAGGGAGAAAAAAATAATAACCAGTACCACCACATAACCATCCAAGCAGGCTAAACAGAAACTATTGTCAGACAGAAGAAATAAAAGGGGTAATCTAAATATCTGGTTTTAATTGTATATGTTAAAACATTTTGGATTCGTTTTATTTATAAGTCAAAACATACGCTAAAACTAAAACACCACCACGCAGTTATGATATATTAACAAAGTCACATGGTTTGGGTACGTCATACACATAATGTGGCAAAAACAAGCTTTAATGTGTTAAGCTAAATTAGAAATAGACACATTTCATTGAGTTGGGACAGACAGAGTTATAAAGGACCCATTTGTGTGCATGCAGTTGAACATCTGCTGGATTACTTGAGCACACCTTATCGCCTAGAGGCTCCCTTTTCTTAAGGTGGAAAGACCTATGAAGTCCTTAACAGCACAGAACACACACACAGTTCAAGCCTTTTTCACACTCTGCAGAACGTTCTGCCAAGAAACACATATGGAACACGTCAGACACTGAATCTATGTGTGAAAGCAAACGATGGCTGCAATCCCGCTGAACCGTTAGACCCTGGTTTCTCTGCAGGCCAAACTTGTAGCGCACCTAATCCCAATCCACCTCCAATTTATCATTTTTATTCATTGTCCCCAGGACTCATTTCCGGGTTATTTTCTAAGATCAGAAATGACATAATTTTAAGGGAACCAACTTTAGACAAGCATGGCAAAGATTTAAACTCATGCATTCAATTTTTCATTCTAACAGAAATTTAAAGTACCAGGAGGATGTAGAAATGTAGCATTTTTATTTCACACACCCTTCCAACTAAAGATATTTAAAGGGCAATTTAAATACAGAAGAGAGAAATTATGCAAAATTTTGTTTTGTTTGAAAATTTCAAGAAAAATTCTAAATAAAGAAACAGATAACTTTTAATAAGCATCCAGATGTATATTGTTGTAATTATCTTAAAGTTATGCCCCTTTAACCTAAACTAAAGTGATGTTAAGCTTCAGTTAAGCTTTAAGGTTAAGATACACCTGCAATGCTTTGCCTTTTATGTATTCAAAGGAGATTTCACGCAAAGACAGTGACTACAGACTTTGATCCTTATGGGATCCCGGGAACACGAGACAAACAGTCACATCTGCATATTAATGGTCTCACACCCACAAATCAGATTTATAATTTAGCAAAAGAAGTGACACACTTACAACACAGCCTGGTAAAAATAAACATCTCTATAGACATCCTGTCAAAATAAAGACAATTGAAGTGTCAAACATTTAAACAGCAAACTGGCCTTCTTATTCTACACCCCTTACTCGTTCTTTATGAGACATTATAGAATAAATCACTAATTTAAAAATAAAAAAGTACATGTATTAGAATTGATATCTCCATAAGACAAAATATCCCATAGTCTTGACAAAACACTAGATCTTAAATAAACTAAAAACCTCTTGTTTTGGGCTGGGAGTTCTCATTTTATATAATTCTGTGTTTTTGTTTGTACATTTAAACAAAATCTAGTTTATCTGAATCGAAGGCCTTATTTTAGAATATCTTATCTTAGAATTAAATACCCTTATTGATAATGATTAAATAGATTAACAGATAAACATCCCCAATAAATAAAAATAAAACATAAAAAATATATATTTTAATGCTGAGCTGTCAATCATTTTTATGTAGTATTCGTTTATGTCATAATTAAAAACTAATAGGGGAAAACGAAGCCAGTTGTGTCGACAAAGGTGAAACTATTAGAATACAGACCAGCATAGAATCGGATGTATAATCGTGTTGTCCAATTTCATTACCACGCCTTAGCCAATCAACTCACAGTTCTACGATGTCCTCCATATTGTCCAATAAACGATTTTTCATCATGACTTCATGAAACCATGATGGTTGTTGAACCACACAGGAACGGTTTGATTCCTCATTTATGTTGGAGGTCTTTAGGCGTGAACTCGACCCGCCAAGCGCTTCAGCCTGACCAGGCGCACTCCACAGAATTTTTTTTTATAAAACTAATTTGTACAGAACAGAAAGAAAAAAAGAGCCTTAAATAAAGACGGAGCTAAGAAAGAACAACTATAAAAAATACTTTAAGAAGCTTTATAAGAAAAATGTGTCGCAAAATTAAACATATGAAATTAATAAAAAAAGGAAGTAGATAATCTTGAAATAAATTAAAATGTTGATTGTTTAAAAATAACTAAAATGATTACAATAATTTAAACGAATATATGTAAAAAATGTATTGGGATATTGTTTTAATTTATGCTATTTATTAATGACAGTACTTATCAATTCATATAGTTTTCACATATTTTTTATTTCAACTCTTTTTGATTGTTTTTTAACATTTTATTACCATCTGTGAATTTTAGTTCAGCTTTAAGATTCTTCTTTTAATGGCAGCTTTTATTATTGTTCTGCTCCATATTCATTACATGACCTGATGTTGAAATTGGCTTCTGAATTTTTCGCAGGCGGCTTTCCAGCTTCTTTTGGCATCAGAACTAACTTCAAATATCAGTCACATTTAAAACCATTACATGCTCACATGTCTTAAATCAAGCATGACTCTATTAAGCACACACTGATCCCTTCATTTCGCTGTGAAAACATTTTTGTTACAAAAATCATGGTTTCTTCTCCAATAAAGCCGAGACATAGTTTAAAAACTTGACTTTGAAGATAAATAAGATTTGAAATTGTGTTTGTAGTTCAATATCTCTTTAGAGAAATGTCAAACTTAAGTCATGATATGGCAAATTGAAATATAACTACAAAACAAAAAAGGACATAATTTTTAAAGCTTTTTATACGTCCAACTACAGGCTTGCAAAGTATTTAATTCTCACCACAGTCCCCCATACTTGTGGTTAAACAAATACCTTAATAACAAAATCTTGTTGGATTTATATATATATATATATATATATATATATATATATATATATATATATATATATATATATATATATATATATATATATATATATATATATATATATATTAGTGTCTGAGTAAGTACAGAAGGAGTACAGCAATCTGCAGGTGATAACAGCGTGCTCATGATTTCAATGTGCAAGTAATCAGACAGACCTGGTGTTGTTCTTGAACTTGAGGAAGTAGTGAAGGCAGTTGATACAGTTGTGTGGTCCAGGACCCTCACAGCCGTTCTCGTTGCACTCTGCATCGCAGGGACCTGGAGATTGACAGAATCAAGCGATTCCTAAATTAACATATATAATAAAATCTACAATAACAGCTTTCATAGGATGAATAATACATTTAAGTCTCTTAAACACATCAACTTCTCGGCGTCTGTTTCAAAACAGCGTATTTAACGTGACTTTTATTCGTGGCTTCATGATTTACCGTTGTATTCCTCGGTGGTGTCCTCTTCTATAGGCTGCAACTCGTCTGTGAAGCGCATCTTCTCCTTAGTCGAGTATGGATGGACCGAGGTGCCATACAGCACCAGGGACCACTCCTTTAGCTTTCCTGTAAAGAAAACAGACTCCTGCTGAATTTCATCTCCGTTCAGGGAGTTCCTTCGACTCTGCTGGCTTCCCAAATATATATATATCCAATTAAAGATGTACTTATTGTGTTCTTTGTCATTGAAGCTAATTGTTAGAAAAATAGCTCCATGTTCACAATCAATGTGAGCCACAGATTTCTACAGTACTTTAAACATGGGAAGGAAGGACCGACCGACCGACCGACCGACCGACCGACCGATGTTTGCTACTGATGCTCGCGCGTTCCTTGTAACATGTTTGTTTAAATCCTGCAGTATCAACCTAAAATAAACATTTTGAAAACAAGTTACCAGCAACGTAGTTTTTTTACCAGGAACTTTCTGGCTGCGTAGCTGAGAAGGCGAATCGTAGATCTCAAGGATCCAGTCGCCTGCAGCCTTCTCTCCCCAGCAGTGAGTAGTCATAAATTCCCAGTTCTTGAAACCCTCCATGGAGTGATCAAACAGCCTGTGCATTAAAAAAAATATATACAACCCAAACCCAAATTGACACACAGCACACAGATTCAAGTCCAAATGGTAATTAACTTGATAGCAGAGCAATCAGGATGCTTCACATTCAGCAAAATACAATAACAGGCCACGGGTGAAAACAACAGGGCTGAGGCTAACAGCGCTCTGGATTCTGTCTGGAAGGAGTGAATTTAGTAGCAATCAGGCGGTACGACCGTTCAGTTAAAACTACTGTTTACATTAATGATTGAGGCCATAAAAGTTTAGCACCAGTAAAATCCAACAACATCATAACACGCTCTCTGGCGGAGCAGCTTCAATCCAAATGCCTAACAAATCTGAACTAATCTTGGAACTCCTGTCAGAAGGTCACAGGTAATCCAGAAGAAAGTCCAGAGCGCAGCAATTAAAATGTGAAGCATGTTCCCAAAAAAATTCAGAGCTTCTTCTAAGTGAAAATAATCTGTGAAAAATCCTCTTCATGCTTAAAAACTCTTGGCCCCATTTTCTGTTCTTAATTAACAACATGTGTAGCCGTAAAACAAGAGGACAGAGCCTCCTCTAGCTGGGGACACAGGGCCACAGCATTGGAGGGCGGGGCAACAAACGCACGAGTGAAGCTGAGGGAAATTATCCTTTTTTTCAATTGGTAGAAAAATATTAAACTTCACTTAAAATTGACATCAGCTATTTACATACACTTCATATTTCTGTGCTGCAACAGTCATCACATTCCCTCTGCTTATCTGCCACTCCTGGCTTCCTCTGACCTGTACCTGTTAGCAAGTAGCTGAGACTTGGTCCCTGACGGAGAGGTCAGGTTGATTGACAGGTCACCACGACGAGGGTGCGTGATCGTTATGCGAACAACCACGTGCTCCAGGTAGATTACTTTGAGGTTGGGGTTGTCCGAACATCCAGTCGCCTTGTACACGGAGCGCACCAAGTGCTCCGGACGGATGGTTCTGCTGGACAGGAAGGCGGGAATTAGGAGGATGACATAAAAAAAAAATCAATCAGACAAGCGTTCACTCGGGTATGGATTCAGGTTGTACCGTGTGCTTTTCAGAGATGTTGTTATAAATGGATATGTTGATCAATTCTATAATTTTCTCCTTGTTTAGTAGATGTGGAAGTGGATTGCCTTCATTGTATTACCCTTATGCGTTTTCCTTTCCGCAATCTTCTCTCCTTCCCTCCTTTTTACCTCTTAAACCCACTTCTCTGTCCTCTTATTTTTTCTCTCTTTTCCATGTCTGTGTCCATTGTGTTTGAAATGAACCCAAAACAATTTCTAATAAAGCAGATGGCGCAAATAAAAAAAGAACATCAGCAAAAAAAAGTGGACAAATAAAAAGGAGCGGTCAGCAGATACAACGAGGAACAGTTTGGGCTCCAAATCCTTGTAGGCTTCCTTAGAAAGGTATCTTTTCAATGTTTGCTTTTTTAATCCAAAAAAGCCTCCCTCTTTCTGAAACCATTTAAATAAGCAGATTATTCCAGATATAGGTTTCAAGCTTACTTCTGTATTTTCTCCAAATTAAGCCAATTGCTCATTGCTAGGCCTAATCAGCATCCCTATTCGTTCCCGTCCTCCACATCAAACTCCAGCGACACTTTACTCAAATTGAACAAAGAGTAAAAAAATGTTCCATCCCTCCAACCCTATTCAGCTAAAAAAAGAAAAAAAAACTACGCAAGATAAAGAGGATTGTTTGCTCTGCCGGCGATCCGCTGCTTAGTAGCAGAATTACCTTTGAACAGCCAAGACAAACACTTAATGGCCCCTTGAATAAAATCTGTGTTATGATCTAATAGCAACAGCAACACAAAACCATGGAGAGAACCATAAAAGAAAACAAAGCATACCGTCCTGCCAGCTCAGGGTGCTTTTATGCAGGAACTGTTTAAGGGCTCATTGCATCAGATCGATAAACTATGATGAACTCTAGCAGAGTAAGACATAAATTAGCACTATCTGCTGATTTGTATTGTCGTCGAAATGTGCCATCCCATCTTGTTTTAGAGATCCTTTAATCACATTCCTCCTCGTCTGGGTAACAATCACCGTGATGACATGTTTGCGAACAAACCGATCCAGCCTGGATATTTATCTTCTAACCAATAATCCCTCTGAGGTAATATATATCTTGTCTCCGGCTGCTCGAAAGATGAGGCACGACACGCTAGCACATTCAAAAAGCAAGCGGCTTATTGAAGATCAGCGCATATTTGCTGATGTTATTGATTAATAAGAGTAAATGTAACATTAATCTTAAAAGAAGCTTATATACTAGGATAATTTAGCAATTTAAAACTGAGATAACCCTCCTGATTAGTCATACTGAAGTTGGTCAGGTTGAAGAAGACTAACCATTTAAACCTAAAAACAGAGGGGAAAAAGCAGTAAAATTTCTTCTTTGAATGCGCAACAGTCTGTTTCGATGCCTGTCTGGGGAGTCTGGAGTCGATGTAACAACTCTGGCCTCTCTATTACACAGCTCAGATAACTGAGCCATACGCCAGGGACCAAGCACAGCAGACGCGCGGCTGATTACCGCCAGCTTGATTGCACAAAGACCATGTTGTTGTTGTTCTTCTCCCGGTGCACGCTCCAAGCAGAGTGCAGAGGGTCAGCTGCAGAGCGGTGACACTAAAGGAGGGAAGGTCCGCCCAGAAAGTGCCAAAGTGCCAAGGAAAAGAGCGCATAGGTGACGTCTGCTGTCCGTTTCTACATTTATGCAGCAACCGCCTTTGCAAAGTAGTATTTCCATCTAACATGCACACAGATGCTTACATTCAATGTAAAAATACTGATATACAAGAGATATACATTTAAAAAGATTTATACAATACTGTCGTTTTAGAGAGTTTTTCAGAATTTAGTTTTTATAACAGGTGCTTTAATTGCTTTATTTTTTAGATTTAAAGAGAAAACAATAGATTTTATGTTGTTTAATTGTCCATATCTGTTAGATAGAGATCGCGTTTACTCAAACAACAATTCAAGCACCTCCAAGTGTCACCAGACACAAAGCGGCAGAAAACAAGGAGGCTAAAACGACAAGGTTGCTTTATTCATTTCACGCTTTGGCCAGCACGTATTACTCGACTGTGAGAGGCTTGAGGATGACTACATTCGACGCGAGTCAGACTTCACACAGGGCCTATACGAAGTGACTTGTGCGGTGAAGCAGAACAGACACAATGACACTGATAACTCTGCACTTTCTGACCGCAGGAGCGTCGACTGAAAGCAAACCAGTTCAGGGCGCCGAGTTCAGCCAGCGTAATACAGAACACCACTTCGGCTTACAGCTGCATCAAGAATAACAAGCTGTGAAGTCCTGGCTCTGTCTGAGTGAGAGTGTGTGTGCATAGTAAAGGTCTTATGTGAGAACCACCCTGCCAGAACTAATGCTTGGCCCCTATCAAGGTACAGCTTGCACAACCTTACTCTGAAACACATGCCGGTGTAAAATACTCGAGACCCGGGGGGAAAAAAATGAGAAAAGACGTTGCATCTAATTGAGAACAAAGCGGACTGACTGGAGGAAGGGTTTCTGAGAGAGGCACACGACAAAAAAACAGTTCGAACTGTTAATGCAACCATCATGAAGGGGATGCACGGATTTAAAGACACGTCTGTATCAGATATGACAGACTTTTATCTACCCTTTAAACACTGTGATAAAACTACCAAACAATGACATCACTGCTCTGCTTCAATTAAAGATCCCACAATCCTGCGCCTCATCACCAGCACAAGACCAAACAAACTCAACATGGCCAAAACGGCAATATAAACGACAACAAGATGGAAATAAAACATTAGTTATTAGACTCAACTACTTAATAATGGACATGGGCAGATGATCGTAACATTTGACCCACTGATGGGTAAAACTTGCTTGGTAAACACAACAATGTTTTACTTAACTTAAAGAAAGACAGATTGTGTTTTATTTACTACACTACATGCATCATCAGCCTATATAATTTCAAATAAAAAAATAAGCAACTAAAGATACATTGTCTTGTTTATTCACATTGCCGTTTCACGTTTTCTCCAGTTATGAATAACGGTTCTCGCTGTTGTTTGCTGTAGTTTCTTTCTTATAGTTAATTTTACAGTTTTCAGTCTTAAAAATGTCAATGACCTCATCTGTTCTTAAATTTCCTTAGAATGGAGCCTGGTGTGGTTTTCCTTCTCTGGGAGGGTTTTTATACCTACTTTATGTTTTTAAAATCATTAATGACTTAACAATCAGGATCATTAGAATCTCACATTACAATTGGTAAAGGTTGGTTTGGAGGACCTTTCCCCAATCAATGTAGGAAAAAATATATCTATAACAAGATGTA
Source organism: Orestias chungarensis (assembly GCA_032876305.1). Taxonomy (NCBI): domain Eukaryota; kingdom Metazoa; phylum Chordata; class Actinopteri; order Cyprinodontiformes; family Cyprinodontidae; genus Orestias; species Orestias chungarensis. The sequence continues at coordinate 2,467,048 of JAVLVB010000003.1, forward strand.
TTAAGCATGTTCATAACATCTTTACTTATATTTTCTAATCTGTGGAAAACCTAAAACAGCCCCTAAAGGATTCCTGATTGTAGTAGGTTCCATCATTTTGTAAAAGGAGCTCCGGCTGTGAAGACCTACTGGTCAAAATTTCTCCATCTCTTTTCTTTAATGCATCAATTAGTTCCTGCTGCACCCGATTGCGATTATGTTGTACCTGATTTGCCTGTCGGCGCTCTCCACGCACACGTGTTGGGCGGGGACCTGTTTCCATTGCTCCGCTTCCTTCACCATCGCCTCGGCGTCCATAAGGCCAAAGCCGTAAAGGTGGCTGACTGGAGAAGCAAGAAAACACAGTGTTGTTTTTGTCCGTGTTGTTCATAGATTTTACCTTGCAGCTACTCAAGGGAACACATGTAGACAGAATACACAAATGTACAATCCAAGGTAAACACTGGAACAGCAATGATTGCATTACTAGTTTTTTGACATTCACAATAAAAGTCCAAGTTTGTCGATGTTTAAATGTGTTATTTGCATGCAGAGCAGCGGTGCGTGTCGCCTGAACCAATAACAGCCTTTCAAATACTGCATCTGTGCATTCCTTTACAGTCCCAATATTGCATATATTAATAAAGTGATGACGATTGTTATTTAAAATGCTGAGCAGCTAATATTCGGTCCAGTACATTACATAACAAAAAAATGCACTACATAAAGTTTTTGTTCAAACGAATTCCCAGAAGATTCCCTGATAATAAATATAAGATCAGTCATGCATACAAGATTTATAATTTAAAAAAATAACTGTTGCTCAACAAATTCTTAAATATTATACAGTATGAATTCCTTTCATACATCTACACCCCTCGCATGTTCTGTCACTTGGAAAATCTCCAGGCACACAGAATATGCTCCCTGGCTGACCCTTGGTTCCCACTCTCCTGGTTTTTTTCCAACATATACACACATTCTCTCCCTCTCTCTCACATACACACATTTATTCAGGTACATTTTAATCATGCACTGAAAGTTACAAAACAGCACCCACCACATGGACACTGACAGATGGCGGCGCGGCACACTAAGCAAAAACTGAACCTTTAGAGAAACTGCTCAAGGCCTTTTCATATCACTGAAGAGAAATTGTGGTAAAATAAATAAGTTTTGTATCCAAACTGGTCTGAGGTGGTTAACAAATGGCAAAAACACTTATGATAAATGAAGTAAATATACATATATTGTCTAGTAATAGATTGTAAATGTGTTTCTTTAGTTTTTTGTGTTGGAATCTAATGATTTCATCAAATTAGAAGAACCCGGTGGTAGAAAAACTTCCCCACCATTCAAACGTCTTTTCATTTCACATCTTGGAATTAAACACAGTTTAAGCTTTATGTTGGAAAACACTAATTAAAATCATGTTTCTGACATAATTTATGGCTCTACCCTGAATAAAAAGTCATGTATTTCTGTATACAATCAAAACAAGTGCAAAACTTTAATAATAATCCCACACAATCACACTTGCAGGTTAGTGCCTCATGTTATTTAATGCAAACATCATTCTATATGCAAATAAACCATCCATTGTTGCTACATGCCACAACAAAAGAAGGGATGGTAGAAAGTCAAACCAAGCTGATTATATTTAGACCAAGTTTTTAAAATTTGGTGTTCAAAACTCATTATATCCAATATATTTATAACCAGCATCAAACCAAAGCTGTGGCTACAGTTCTGTTCACTGTTGTCTTGATGGTCGACTCATTAACACAAACACTGCCGATTTAGAAGTTATCCGTCTTTAGCTTTCTTATGGAAATTTTGCTCTTAAAAGTAATTTTTGCTCACTGATCTTATCTTGGATTGGTTGGCATGTTCTTCCCTTTATTTTTGCTCAGTCTGTCTTATAGATCTTTTTAGAGTGATATCAGTAACCTTATTTTTATTGTCTGATTTGGCCGTGTTTTATTACTTTCTTGTTACACAGCTTTAATATTGTAAATTTGTGGAAAAACAAAACTTTAAAAAAGTTCCCCACTGCTAAGAAACATTTAACATTCATTTGTCACATAATTTCACATCAACCTCTATAACCTGAACTGGGTTTTCACATAAAATTTGTAAGTATTTGTTTAAGTGTTTACCATTGTAACCAGCAGCATTCGTCTTCCAGTCAGGAGCGCTGAGATGTCCGGCTCTAGAGGTCTTTACGATGATGTGTTGAACGTCTCTCCATGTTAAAGAAGGACTAAAGTAAAGGAAACGCATAAAAAGTGGTTATTCATTATGTATGATATATAATGTCAGATATCATGTCGCTGGAAAAAGCTAATTAGAAGACAAAATATCTGCTTCAAGAAACATTAGTTTCAATATGAATACCTAAAAATGTTTCTACACAGCTTTAATGAAGCATTAGAAAAACACACTAAATAATTAATGATGACATCAAAACATCCGATTAATAAGAACATAAACAAAAAAAGATTCAGATCTGCACTTGTCCATATTAGCGTATATTTAAACAACAGTACAGAGGGCAGATGTTCAGAAAAAAGAGGTGCATAAAGAGGCAAGATGAAAGGATGTAAAGAAAAACAACACAAGGCTGTAATATAAATGCAGAAAGTAAAGAAACCAATCATATGCTGTACTGTATATAGTAGATTAGATTAGAGAGCAAATTACAGGGAGCACAGATGAAGAGCTGCCTGTTCACGCATCCCTTAGCTTTCCTATTATTTTTAGATCTCACGTGAGAGCTATTACAAGATAGCAGCCATGTGTCTGAAATCCTTTGATATCCAAACAGGAGATTAAAGGCAAAGAAAAAAAAATAGGAAGAAATGGGTCACCAAGTTTCATGGGACTCCCTTCAATCTCATGTGCTTGCCAGATGTTCCCTCCCTCGTGTCACTCCTTCAAAATCTAAGACATCCACATTTTGCAGTACTCCAAAATGCCTGAAGGAACCACCGTATGCCACCCTCTATGTTACGCTTTGGTTGTGGAAGTTCACAGAAACAATGAACGAGAGACGAGGAATATCGGTCCGCTTCCTGCTTAGTCGCTTACATAACAGCAGGTATCTTTAAAATCTTGGATGTCTGTGGGAGAGCCTGAGCTTCACACAATAAGCTGCTGCATATGTTTCAACCAGTTAGGAACCAAAGAGGTGTTTGCATGTTATTCTGTGAAATGCAGAAAATTTAGATGATTCTTCCATCTAATACCAGTCTTCTAATCCTTAGAGTCACTATAATAGATGGAAAATCCACCGCAAAGTTTAAAGTTTAATTCATTCTCACTTATGTTTGATGAAAAAGAATAACAGGTTACGTGACTCTTAACATGTGTGGCTTTTTTTTTAAACGGGACAAATATTGCACTGAAAACAAACATTGATGAAAATATCCAGATAAAATCTCGGTAAAGCAAAAAAAGGCGACCGCTTAAAGAAAACACGGTACATAGTACTGGTACGAATACATCAAAGTCTTACTAGTGTCGGCAATGAACCCCACTCTTATGAAATCCATGAGGATATTCAAAACAATTGACTGGAAATAAAATGTCAAGAGCAAAATAAATAAAGGGTGGAAGCAAAGATAAGTCCTGCAAGAAGTCAGAATAATTAATGTCCGGATCAATATTAATAGACTTAGCTGCTACTGCGTAATTATGGTTCCATTAAAGTTTTATGGTCATTAATTAAAAGTGACTTTGGCATCGCTATCTAGGCCATGACCGCCTTCGAATAAACAAGCCAAAACTAATTAATGGAGAAGCTGACTGACAGCGCGAATCTGCAGCGAATGAGGAGTCTGATATGGGTTTCGTTGCTTCTCTTAAGTGTAATTAAGGATAGAAGTAAAGCAAAAAAACAAAACAAACACAAGGAATCTGGAGGTTAAAAAAGAGATAAGAAAAGGAAGTAAACATTTATTCCAATGTTCACCGCTGTATAGTCTAGCCACATAAGGATACCAGTCAAACCAGATTTACTGGTAAACTGGTTTATACTCTTTTGGAACTCAAAAATGTGTTTCAGTGGCTACAGTGGAAAACAAAAAAAGGTTTCAATTTCACTCATCTGTGCCCATTTTTATTCTTTCCTTTTCACATGTTCACCTCATAAATTTTAGACTTAGGGATCACATAACCATTTCTACATTAGATAAAGGAAGAAAGGTATTTGCAAAATGTATTGTTTGTTTATTGAATATGCAAAACACATCACAATGGATTCATACTGGGAAGAAACTCCTATTGGCTTGTTTATTTTATTAGAATAGAACACAGTTTGTCAATAGAGTTTTGTTTGTATTAATCTTTTTCCTTAGCAGTCAAAATAATAATCCAAAATGATTATTTACCTTCAGGTATTCATATTTGATGTAACATGTAATTTTATTTTAATCATAAAAAATACTTCAGATCAGAAAAACCTCCAAAGTAAATACAAAAGTTAGAATTAAACTACTTTTTTTCTTAAAGCATTTTGGAGTACTTGTTTTATTTTTTGGGTCTAGTCACTGTCAAGCTAGTAAAATACTTTTTTTGGCAATTAGTTCGACAACAGGACATAAACTATAAAGAAACTCATTAACATCTATTATACAGGTAAGAGTTAGAAAGTAACTTTTCCAGCCTTGGGACTTAAGACAACCACAGAGAGAGACGTTATTTAACAATATAGAAAAATAAAAATCAATTAAAAGGCCAAACATCTGAAGGACCTTTTTGTCAGAACTGCCGCTGAGCAAGTAGAACATGAAAGGCCGATCTCAGATTTCACAAAAAAGCATCTTGATGATCTCTAAGACTTCTGGGTAAATCCTGTAGGGACTGCCAAGTTAAAATTTAAAGCTGTAGGACAATGTGCGTTTAATTACTTTTGGTATATTATTCTCTCAGAATTTGAGAAACATAACATAAAAACGACCAGAAAAAAAAAAATGTTGGTGGCCGTGTGACAGCTTTAAAGTGAGATGATTGAGTAAATTTACAAGCAAATGTATCTGAATGGTTGTTGATTGTCCAGAATTAAGCCTGATTTGAAAATCCTGGTGACATTAAACAGGCCAGTTATCCCAAAGACTCTGTGCCAGTAGTTGATGCCAAGGTTGTCAGAACCACTACTTCAGTTTTTGAGCAAATTACTGTTTTACATAACCAGGTGTGCTTGGTTAGCTTTAAAACTGGATCATGCATGTACTCAACATATATTGAAGTATTTTTGCCAAGCTGAAACATTAAATAGTTTTTAAAAAATGGATCAAAAACAAAAGGAATACATGTTTTTTTTTTTCTTTTGCAACAATGTATTTTGTTACTTTTGCGTACATGTGTGTCCCTGCAAGAAAACAAAACCAACAGAGTGACAGTCTGTAAAGAAAGAAGACCGTTTCCCTTAGAGGATTAACCAACAGCATTGTTGCAGTGATAAAGCCACAGGAAAGCAGAAACCGTGTGTGATAATCTTGTTGAGAAAAACGGGCTTATGAGCCTGGCACTGCCTGGAAACCGAGAATATTTTCTGTTGGGAGGATTTGGATCGGATTATCCAGGTTAATCGACGTGACCTCAGTTATCTGAGCTGCTCAACATGTGATGATGGGCCTAATTCACAGTCTCTGCACCTGCGCCGCCCTGTTGACAATTCATGAATTTATTACAATATTGATACCCAAAACGGATATAAAAGGGAAAACTGGCTAAACATTTATAGAGCTGAAGGATAGAAAACGGATTATGGCAACAAACTGAAATAGAGCAAAAAATGATGATTAATAACTTTGGATTTTCTTGTTTTTTAGGTTCTTGCCTTGATAGAGACGATTTAGAGCCAGTTCAGATTTAATGTTTGGGGGGGGGCAGGGGGGGAGACGCACTGGCACCTGTTGATAAAAGCAATTAAAGCCAAAAGTTTTGATTACAAATTTGAAACATGCACATACATTTGCAGAAGTATTAAGTTTACTTTTTTATTGGACACTGTTTAGGTAGTAATTAGAGTTGAACGGAAAAGCATAAAGAGCCGAATCATTTGCATTTCACCAGCAAAAAATCAAAATGCTAATGAGTTATCCACCTGCCTCAGGATCCCAGCCCGTGTATTCATAATTTGCCATCAGGGACACTCGGGGACAATCCCGCGTACGAGCTCTTACAGTTTGCACACACACCGCAGCTAAAAGTGGCCGACGCTTCACAATAGACGGTTTAATCCTTTTAAAGCCCTTCGCAAAGATAACCACTGAATAGGCGTGATGACAAACAATCAGGAAAGGAGCTAAAGAGGTAAAAAACGTCCAGTGCTGCTATGTATTGTAAGAACCTCTTTTTAAAAAAACAGAAGCAAATAATTTTAAAAAAATCTACTCAATATTTCAAAGTTCAAGACGTCAATGAGCTGAAAGAAGGTGAATATTAGACCTTTTTTTTCCTTTACTTCAGTAACATTATCACTATTGTTGACAATGTGAACTCTCACATGTTCCTCTTATAGATTCGTGAGATAAGAGGACAAGAGGGCATTATTGTTAGTGATGGGAAAAAGGGATGAGGTTAAGTGGATCTTACTTTGCTTCCAGGGCCAGAGCAACGATGGCAGCGGCCATGGGAGCCGAGGCCGATGTCCCTGTGTGACTGTCTGTGCATCGGTGCCTCAGGTCTGTCGTGATCTGTGGATAAAGGAAGAGGAAGAGATTCAAAGAGATCGATATAACAAAAGGGACACAAAGAAGACAGGGATAAATGTCAGAGAAGGATGTAGGACGATGGCAATGACAACAGGTAGACAAGGAGAAAAAGACACTGAGAGACAGACTGAAGATATTGTGGATCTGGCAGATTTAAACAAACCTGAAACCCCTCAAACACACATTCCAGCTTTAGGGCGAAAGCACACGTCAGTTTATTACCGAAGAAACAATGGGCGCATTGTATTAAGCAACATGAGGAAAGAAGAGTTATTAAAGAGCTGCGATATTTACTTTGATTGCACATACTTTAAACAGCTTGAAATCCAGTTGGCGCAGAAAAGATTGGATAACTTCCAGTCTGAGCCCTCATCAAAAGGAGCTTCGCTGGACTAAAAAATTGAGGGATTATTCTAAACACAAACAAAGTGGACGACACCAGCTGCTCCAGCCAGGGCCTACAGTACAAAGTTTTACGGAAACCGTAATGACAGAGCGTGTGTGTCTAGCATCAGTGTGAGAAATGTAGCAGGAAGCTGCTAAACCAAACTGCTAAGCCAGCTCTGCATGGTGAGACAGCGCCGACTTGATGTGGTTGAAAGCTGCCAGACTGGGTGATTGTGCTGTAAATGAATTACAAATACATAAAATAAGTTCATGAACGGCTTCTCATAGCAAAGCAGCTTTTTGACCAAACGCAGCCAGCTGGCCAAGTGAGGATACAAGAAATGCTGTGTGCTTGGAAACAGCTTGCTAAGCACACCTGCAGGGATAAGCTACAACACTACTTAGTGTTGCTGGTGATGCTCTGATAACAGCAAGAAATAATCCTTGATTTAAATAAACAATGAGTATGCACATCTTAAAAGTAATAAGGTTAGTTTCTAAATATCAAACATAGAGAAATAATTTGATATTTACAATCTTCCGGTCGTAGTTCTCCCCGCTGCTATACGTGGTGGTAAGGGTGGATGAGCATTCCTCCAGGTACCAGGGCTTTCGTCCGCTCTCGGCCGTGCTGGAAATGGAGATGGTGTAGATGGAGTTGGTGTAACCGTCACAGGAGCAGTGGTCTCTGCTGCGCCCGCCGTTTCCTGAGGCCCACACAAAGATAGAGCCGCGGCCTTTTCTTCCCTGAAAGAAAACAAGAAGCCATCTTTTATTTGTCTCTGGTTATATTTTCAATGATTTAATCTCACAAGTAACGGAATTAAATTAAAGAATAAAGCAAACGAAAGAGGAAACTGGCGCCTACAAACAAATCTGCAGGTGCTCAAGAATATTAAATCCTCAAAAGTGCACTGCAAGCATCAGTGTAACCAAACACAATTTCCTTGTATGTGTGAGCATACTTGGCCAAAAAAGCCTGATTCTGATTCTGAAAAGGAAGTAAAATCTGCTAAATATCATCATTGACTATTACAATTCTTCTTCCAATTACTTTTAAATTCTGTTTTATTTTGGTTTATTAAAATAAAATCTTTTTTAGCTTCGGGTTTGTACTGACCAGTAAAATCAAAAATTAACAAAAAAAAGACTAAAGTCATGTTTCTCCTCTGCTACTTATGCTGTCCATATAAATCAAGGTTCAGCTATTCGCTTCACACTTTCCATGCAGGTTTCATCCTCATTCATGATCAATTTAACAAAAGTTGCAGCTGTTTAGAGGGAGCATTTATGTTTAGAGGCTGCAATCTGCAGTTGTGTGTCCGCGCATGTTTGAACACCATGTACTCAGCTGCAGCATTTCGATGGCTCCTTCTGACGGGTTTCAAAACACTAATGAAAAAGGTCTAATTTGTGGTTGAATGGGTTGTAAAGACCCTCTGAAAGTTTTTTTTTCATGTTTGTTCTCAAAGGCTTTAAGGGTTTAAAGCACTTGCTCTAAATCCCGATATTCAGGACTCACAGTCCCTCATATTTTAGCTGTTCGTCTAATGCAGCACACAGGCTATTTACACGCCCATTTATTTTAATCAGGTGTGAAGAGGCAGTAGTACGCCTAAAATATGCATGTTTTGTTTAAAACTAACAGCAGATTTAGGTTTAATAGAATTTTTTTGTTTTAAAAACAACATGTATTCTCACTGAAAGTAGTAGTAATGTTTCGGAGTTGAAGTACTTAATGTTTAATGGAAGCATTAATGTCCAAGTAGAAACATCCATGCCTTACATTTTACCAGGTGTAGCACAGAGAGTTGCATGCAGCGATTTAAGGAGAAGTGACAAATCTAAAAGACAAGAGAGCAAACTCTCAGCCTGACTGAATTTTGGTACGTGTAAGTTTCAGTGGACAGAGGATTTAGGCGTTGCGCCTTTGTATTTTACTCATCTATGAAGTTCAAGCGAAGGATGCAGAATTCAGAGAAATTAAGAAAAAGTTTGGTTACATTACATACTTTGAAAATTGTTAATTTCTGTTCTACTAGTCCAACATCATTGTCTGACCTAACAAATGGGATTCTCAACAACACGAGAGTTAACAGCGTTCCAGTTATCAAAATCTGAGAAGTCGGGAATCAGATATTGGAACGCAGTTGGTTCATTCTCTTGGGTGGCATTTAGTTGCTGGTTAACTGTAAAAAAAATATTTCCTTAAAAGAGCAAGAAAAAAAACTCCATTCTTTACATAAGATAAGCACAAACTAGGTAAAGTATAAAACAGACAAAAACTACAAATATGGGAAGTTCTTCTGCAGATTATGTCTGATTAGGAACAAAGAAGTAAAAGATGTTTGTTGCTTTTTCTGCATTTTGGCTTTCCAACCCAGTTTCCTATTGTTGATAAGAAGACCAGGCATACCAGATCTAAAAGCAATCATTTTCCCAAAAAAAAAAAAAAGGGGGAAAAGGGGGGAGGCAGACCTCCGCCAGGATATTCTACTGGATTTTCCCAATGGGAAGTCCAACTACAAATTGAACGCGCCATCAGACCGTTTCTTTATACCTACTAAACACGCAGACTTGGAAACACTAATGCCGGGTAATAAAAGGTAAGATGGAGTTTTTTCAAGAGAAGGGTTCTGTCGGACAGCGATAAGCGCATGAAGCCCCTCAGTGAATTAGAGGAGGATGAGTCTGGAGCAAAGGCTGGCAGGTGAGAGTGATGGAGTTAACAAAAGAAATGTAGTAACAAACGAAAAGATGGGGGACAATGAAGAAGAGGAGAAAGTAGAATAACTAAATACTACATAAACGTGACACAGAAAAGACAGGATCTGCCTAAACGCCATATCCATCTCTCTCGCTGTTAACACCTCAGCGTCAAGTGAACTATCTCTTCGGGGCGTCTCGCAGGTCCATGTCACACTAAGCATGCCACTTTCACTCATCCTCACCAACTCAGCTTCCGCTGCCCTGCTCCCACAGGTGGACAGCTGTCTTCCTCGCCTCAGTTTATCTGTAAACCCCCAGCTCTACTCAATCACCGCCTCCACGTGTCACATGTTTCCTTAATGTCTCCTCCTCTCCATTTCCAATTTTAGCCAGGAATTACAGACGACAAATATAACGCCATTAATTCTTGTTTCACCACTAAAAAATTTGCTTTATTAAGACAAAGCCAAACTAAAGAGGCAATGTCAATGCGCAGGCTAATGTTTATAAAATGTGGCCATTAAATCACTTTACCCCCCTTTGACCTCTGTTGCAGCTTCCCACTCGACTCAGACACTCAGCCCTGTGACTTAATAAGATCCACTTTGTTGGCAAGAAAAACAGGTTATGAATATGTAAACTATGATATATGCTAATGAAGCATTGCAATGAAAAATAGGAGGAGGCTTATAGGTAGAAAATACCAACAGATATTTATGATGATCTCCCGTTTTGGCTGAGTAACGCAGTACATGTTTATATGCACATATTTCTGCATGTAAAATGTGAAGGCAAGCGCGCCCACCGTGCGGATGCCGTTCTCAAAGGCCTGCCTGGCCAGAGAAGCCGGTCCATCCACGGTCTTCCCGTCATCGTCAGGTCCCCAGCTGGCGCTGTAAATGTCGATGTGCTGCGGGTTAAGGCCCAAAGACCTGGCCTCCACCATGTCCGTTACGTCTCCATCCAGCATTCGGACGCCTAATGTTAAAAGAGAAACAAAACGGAAATGCTTCATCTTTTCCACTAAAAAGTAGTGACCGACTTAATGGCGCAGTCTCTGACATATCTCTTCTCATAATTGTGCAATAAATCAAAAACCAGCAGACTATCGAGTGAAGTAAGAACAAGCACTACATTTCTGCAACCAAGTCCTTCAGAAGCCTTGAAAAAAGTTAGGAGAAAAAGATCCTGAGTGATCCCTGTAATAATACATTGCTTATGGATTTAAATTTATGATCTGATCAATATCAACACCTACTTCCAACTAAGAAAGTTGAGCATAAAACACATTCGTTGCATCAAACTCTTAACGCTGTGATACAATTGCTGAAACAGAGGCTCTGACCAAAGGATCCGACTGATTGCCTGACTTGTATAAACGAATAGTCACATGAGACTAACAAAAATCGCCTTTTCACTACTTTGTTGGTTTTTTCTATGCTTCCTGAGCTTCTATCACGGCTGACTGAGCCTTTTTACATGCTTTGTTCTTTACCTAGACTAAATTCCATTCAGCGGACGGGTTTTGCACCAAACTTGAGCCTGAGTGATGAACATTAGCACAACGGTTCTATCGATCAATTTATATAGCTTTATATAGCGTTATAGCTTTTAATTTTGAATTTTTCTGATAACAGATTTGCATGATTTTAGGGGGGGGGGGTACTACAAGCATTTACAATATAAATTATAAAAATTAAAAAAAAATAATATATCTAACATTTACAACATACACAAACCAATTAACAAAATTTTAATTATTAATAGTCAACCAACAAACATATTACTACTAACCTCCTATTCTGGCATTATAGGCGATTCCCACAATGCAGTGGGAGTTGTTCGCTGATGCAGCGACTTCACCTGCACAACGTGTACCATGTCTGAGGACAAAGAAGGAATAAAGGGGTGTTGATTGTACAGTTTCAAACACGAAGAGAAATCTATAGACATCAATGTAAACAGCAGCATTAGAAGTTCAATCAAGTATAATGGAAACAGGCAGATTTATCTACATAATGTTATTTTCTGTATATACTTCATATTGTTATACATTGTTTATTTTTATGTGGATCATTCACATTGTTTATTTCTGTATATATTTTTTGAGATTTTTTTTTTGCACTGCACTGTAAGGAGTGGTCCTCCAATCTCATTGTACAATGCGTTTAATGACAATAAAAGGCATTCTATTCTATTTCTATTTTCTATTTCTTTAAAAATGTGAACAGAGCAGAAGAAAATGTAAACAAAAAGAGTTGACATGTAAAAACATTTGGAAATATTCAGACTGAAAATGTGCAGAATGTCTTAAAAATATGTCAGAACTGCTTCATTACAAAAAGGCAAAAACAAAGCGACTGCGTTTTGAACTGTTTTCTATGGGCAAGCCCTCGACTCCCACTGGCCCACAAGCAGACATACATAGCTTAAACAATGTCTGAAGGAAATCAGCTTGACTCTTGCGTGAGAGGGTAAAATTCCTCGAGTTACTGCAGCAGTGACAATCGACGCAGGTCAGCCACCATGACACAAAACATGCCGTGTTTGTGTCTGCTTTCTCCTCCGAGAATACCACTTTCTAAATCTACACAAACACACGCTCACACCTCCTACAGAGAACATCTGCACCACCACTCACACACAACCCCAAGAAATAAAAAAACAAAACAAAAAAAACTACATCTCTAAAAGCGGCCAGGAAAACCAGAAACCGTTTAAAGAAGAAAGGAAAGGGAGCTGCAGAGCGTCTTTTAACTGATTAAAGTTTCTGTGGCTATCATCGTTTGAAAATATGGAAACATTCCCAGATTTTGTACACCAAAATGCATGCTGAGAAATCTTTTCGTGCTGCAAACCTTATATCATCTCTTTAAAATCTACCATTCAAGACGAAAATCGGGGCTAAAAAATCAGCCAGCCTCCACTTCAGTGGACGAATTCAAGCTGTTGTTTTCATTGATCTTTTTATCGTATATTTTTGGTGTAATTAATCCGAAAAAAACCTCTATTACAGATATTTTATTTTTGTCAAACTAATTGTTCTTTAATTTTTAACTAATGAGTGAAAGAAAATCATAGTACATCCTGTACTATTGTGTTCCATAGAGGAGGTTGTGGGAATGTGGCAAATGTAAAGATGTAAAGCACTTCACAATGTAAAAAATATAACCAAACAACTGAACTGGCCTGCTAAAAAAGTAGAGACTGGCCGTTTTAAAACGGTTAATACCAAATAATCCTGAGGATCATCTATGTAGATGCAGAAAGCTGATATTTGCCATTATCAAACTGATTCTAGCATCTTTAGAGTCAGCCTAATGCTGTGCAGCTACAACAGTCGTAGGAAAAGTCTACATGACCTCTACTTTTAGAGATCAATGTTACGTTAAGGTTCTGAACCAATACATATCTAATCAATGGTCGACTGGAGAGGCAGGAAAAAACAAATTCACTCTGTGCTTCCCATTCTGATACATGTGGCAATGGCATCAACACGACAATTTCATCTGCCATTTTCAAGTTGTCAAAACAGGGATTTCCACTTCATGCTTTCCACATCAGGACTGGTCTCTCCAACTCGCTCCTCCACACAACTGCGCTCACATTTCCAGCTGTGAGAGCAAGTCTCCGGCAGAAAATCTCCAGCTGTGAAATGCATGTGTGAACAGCATCTGCAGGGAAAACGCTTGAGCAAACTGTGTTACCACATTCACCTGAAAAGAGTGAAAAGCAGTTTAGATTGCTCTTGGTTTTACAGTTTGGTCCATGTAAACAAGCTATAGGAGAAGTTTAGATTGTTTTTCCTCCTAAACATTTTCAAACAATCCATCCGTGAACATTAAAGCCTAAAGAATGAAGTGGCTATAAATCAGTAATCAGGCTTTTTTAGCTCATTTAATTATTCCACACCCTCCTGTTCAAGTTGCAGCAGAAATCTATTAACTGGTCTATCTGGCCTTCTTTTCTTTATTTGGTGATTCTGTCTATGTTTTTATTGAATATCTATTCTTAAGCACAACCAATTTTATCAGATACAACCAAACGCACTTAAAAAATGGCAGTATTCCTGTTTTTTTGTGCAAAAAGGTAGCCACTTTCTAATAAGTCATGGGCCAGAATCAAAAAATGGTGGGACTGAGTAGACGAATGATTGAGCATGATTATTTCTCTGTTGAACAATGATTATTATAAATAATGTATTATTGGAAAGGCTTTTTATTCCATCTTAAAAAAAGGGAGAGATTTATGAAGGGAAATGCATTTGTATTGTGAAAGACCCAATATATTCCAACAGTTATACACTTGAAATTTTAATGCAAAGATAAATTTAGCTAGTTAGAAAGAGCATTAGAGCAGTAGATGCTCACACTGGACACAACTGACACAGAAGGATGAAGGTCACATGCTGGGAAATATTATTGTGTCACAAGATTGTTTTAATATCCTGAACCGTTAATTTTTAGACTAAGCAGTACGTTTTGAGTACAACAGCTTTAGCTGGCCACAGTGCAATGTTGTTTTCAAAGACAATCTCGATGCAGAGTTATTGAGCTGACGTTATGCATTACTATATTTCCACTTAAGAGGGCCAAACTTTGTTGATAGTTATCAGAATATCAGTGGAGAAGGTAGTATGATATTTCACATCAAGAACTGCAATTACACATTTCAACCTATATTAAAAACTTTATAGAGACAAAACAGATAGTAAAATCTCCGAAACCAAATACTAAATGGTGTGTACTTTGTAAGTCGCTTTGGATAAAAGCGTCTGCTAAATGCGTATTTAGCAAATTAGTGACAGAAAATAACAAAATCAATGAATGCAAGACAAAACCGCTTTGCTTTTAAGCTTTTTAAACATTTGTTATAGTTAAAAACAGAAGTATGACAAAATCATAGACTTTGTATATTTAAAAATTTTTTAACTGCATAGGAAGGGTGTGATGAAGATCTGTTTTAACATGTTAGTTACCTCACATCAACAAAAAACATGTTTTTACTATAGAAGGTTGAACTGAAAGAAAAAAGAAAACAAGTGCTCCACTGTGATACTAATATTAAAAGTCATAAAACAGCAACACCCACAACATTTTAATAAAGTAAGAATTCAACCTGGAGTTCATTAAGCTGCATCTGTGGCCCTCGTGTCTGTCTCTTTAAGACATCACCAGCAGGGACTAAGCCACTGCCACGACACTTGAGTTGCTGCAGCCAAACAGACAATCAAAGAAAAGAAAAAAAAAGAGGGGGAGGAGGAAAGGGAATCACTTGCTGAGCTGAAGAAGCCAAGAGGGCACAAGACAAGTGCATACACAAGTGAGTTTGTTTTTCTCTCCATTCTCATGCAGACACTCACACATTCACATACTTTCAAACAGGAAAACAAAAACACAAGCTTTCCACAAGTGTCACAAGCTAATTCTCTTCGACTCAACTGAGACACAACAAAGTCGGGACTGAACTAATGGATCCGAAAGACAACACAAAACAGCGTGTGGGCACTCCAAGAGGAAGAGGAGCGAGTATAGCACAAACACACAAAAAGACACAAACTTCTATCCACCATTCACACTTCTTATGAAAGTATGTTTTCTTACTTGTTCTCATTAGTTGCATCATATCGCGGCATGGGATCCAGATCATTGCTGTTGACATCATAGCTTGCTTGGGGATCCTGGAAAAGACACAGAGACGAAATCAAGAAAATGAAACTTCAAATTAGCTCGCAATAAAACCTAGAGGGAAAGAAGTTGGCCGACGCGGACGCAGTCATGTTAACCGATCATCAACACACATCTGTGGCTATGACCGAACGGTTCACATCAGTTGACCAAATTGAATGCAATCATAGTTCATTCGTTGTGCAGAGCATTTTTAGCCTCCAGCATAAACAACTTCCGGCCTTGGAAGCTAATAACTGCTGGTAGGATGGAAGGCTATGGATCTGAGTCACTCATCCATAGCCTTATCAGCTGCCTTACGCCAAGATGTCTAGCTCAATATCTGAGAGGTAGACATACTTTAGCATCCTCTAATCATGTATGTAAGTAAAGATATACAACAATTAAGCACAAACAGCTTTTAAACTTTATAGATCTTGCCACAAGTGCAAATATCATTGTGATTTTTATGTATAAAAACAACACAAAGCACTGTTTACTTGTAAAGTTAAGGTTAAAAAAAAGGCTTTCAAAATATTCTCTAAATGAAAAATCTGCAAAGTGTGGCATGTATTTGTGTACAGCACCTCTAACTTGATATAACAAAATTAGACTTTCAAAGTATGGTTGTGACATTTTTGGAACATCCAGAAAATACTTTTGTTTGTATATTTTTTCAACATAAAAAACAAAAAGCTCAAGTTTAGTGAGACTTAATGGGAGAGAATTGGTTACCTTTAACATCCCAGCCATTCTACATTGGATTAGAGTCGGATCCAAATACTTCCACTCTTGTTTAAATGCCCAAAAAGGGAAAATTTAGTTGCTCTTACTACAGAATGTTTTTCCACATATAGTTGATGTTAGTAGCAACTGCTTTGTATTGGTCCAAAACAAAAACACATTAATAACACACATAGGGTTCATGGTTAAAACTAGGCAAGATCTGGAAAATTTCCATTTTCTTACTTCTGCAGGGCGCTTACTTTAAGCATATCTACACTAGATCAAAGTTTAAGAAAGCTCCCCACTGAGATATGATCTATGATGCATCATTATTAGATACAAAACAGTTCTCTTGCTTAAAAAAAACTTTTCCAAAGCATCAATTTTATTACGTAAAAAATAACATTATTTCTGACCTTTTGAGATACAACGTAACACTAGAGCCCAGAGACGGCAGTAACATTTGTATACCTACCCAAATCCTTGCATGTAAGCAATGGTACATGCAAAGATCAACACTTTCCAGTCACTGACTTCACCAAACATAAACATGCGTGCTTGCTCACAGCCGATTTACACATGCACACATACATACATACGCACTCACGTAATTCTGAAAAAGGTCTGGATGGTTCCTCTCAATCCCGTCGTCTAGTATGGTGACCACCACGTCTTTGCCCGTGTAGCCCCTCTTCCACGCCCCCATGATGTTCATGTCCGACTGGCAGTTGTGGACGTCGTCGCTGCAGTGCTGGAAGCAGACGGAGGAGGAGATAAGAGGTCAGGAGAAAGTAATCACTGTGGTTTACCCATGTTCACATTAATCTCAATCCAGAATATGCTACACACAAATAACCCATTAATCGCTCAGTTTAGGTAGCTCGCGGGCTCTATAAAGAGAGCTGATAGTTCAAAACATCGTCAACTTACCAGTGGCGGATGCCACATAGGGTCCTTGAAAACAGTGGAAATGTTTTACGTATCCTTCCCCAAATTTGTGCCTCGAGACAATTCCTTTGATTTTACGCTCGGTGTTTGTGTCCTGACATGAACGGCTAACTGTGCAAACGCATATAGACAGCTATGTGGTTTTTTAAACCCACCCAAATGATTTTAACAAGAGTAGTATCTAATTCAAGAGAGGATGATCAGTGGAAACAGCTATATTTTTAATTTTAACTTTTAATTTTATTTCTAGTTCATTTTTTACAAAATGTCCAAAAATCTAAAAACCTTTTCCACATAATCATGATAGTGGAAAGAGAAAAATGTTATACAGTTTGGAACAAGACTGTAACATAAATGTGGAAACAGTGATTATTACACTTTTATGGTAAAAATTCACTCATCTAAACAAAATAGTGAAAGACACTGAATAGTTCTGAATGTACTAAAGAGTTTAAAGATGCGTATGAGGTGGAAAACGTTGAGAACATTCCCACATGAAGTACTGCTAATTTACAGCGAGCTTAAATGTAATCATTGCACAATCTGACATAAACCAGCTCAAACATGTTTATGTCAGGCCTGTTTGGAGGGTTTTTCCCAATCTCATCTAACCTGGCCAAATCCTACCATCAATTAGAGTCCTGACAAAAAAATAGCTTTAACTAATTTATAGAGAAACCAGTGAAGCATGAAGAATAAAATGATAAATTAAGACGAGTAGATTATTCAATTTTGTAACAACTTCCAACGACAAAAACGTTTGCAAACACTATAAAAAAAATGCCAGAAAGTAATAAACCAAAACTTAAAGAAAGCCTAATTTCCTTCAGCCTAAATGAGTTTTGTTCTTTTCAGTTGCGTTGTTGAACTTTTGAGCTTGACATCACTTAAGATAAGCTTTGCATTTCCAAAATAAAACCACTAGTTGTATAACATGGATTACACTTTTTTAAACTAAACTATTACACTCTCAAATTAGCAACACCTCTGTCCCTTGGATTTCTGTGCTTCCATCATAACACAATGGCAGTTTACCCGAAAAGCGGAGAAATATTTGTATTTCAGAAAAAGCTGTTAACTGTTTAGCAAAAACAACAAAACTTGCACTTATTGCATGTTTTAAATTGGCCAGCTGGGTAGCTTTCCTGCTAAAGACATCACATCCTGCAGTTTTCCTTGTCTGTTTTCAATCCTTTTTATCTCTAGAAACAGATGTAAACGGATATTAACATTAATGAAATCTTTTTAATAAAGTAGATTTTGGTATATTGTACATTTACGATTTGAAAGAAAATTAGAGCAGCATAATGTCACATCGCAAAGGTAATGTACTCAATATCACAATAGAAAAGGAAAAATAAAATGCTATAATTTCGAAACCATTTCATTGTAAGTCTTCTGCATTCATACCGTGTCAAAGAATGTATTTGCTTAGTTTAATGGAATATTACTGCTCAGTGTGCCCTCAATAAAGATTTGCATGGCCACAAAGCTAAAACGTTTGTGTTGTAGTGAGATAAGAGATAAAAGAAAAAAAACGTTTGTTGTTATAGCAAAATGACTCCCTATCAGAGGTCTAGTTTGCAATAAACTCATTTAAAAACAAAAAACAGTATTGTTTAATACATATTTATCAGAAATATATCCTTATAGTGATATTTAAAGTAGACCTCCACCTATTCGTAGTTCAGTAATTGCAGGTTTTTCCGTTGAATGCAACTCAAAATTGTTTGTGGAAAACATGCCTAATTTCAGATTTATTTTTTGTAGCACTGTCTCTAATAGCCGAGGCACAACAGAGGCTGTTTTAAGTTTGTGAAATTGTGGGGGACATGTGTTGGGAAAGAGGCTACAGGCTGTAAGGAGAACATCTTGATACATGGAACATGTTGCATTGAATTTAGATTTGGGCCTTTTTCCTATTTCCCAATGCTTCCAGCAGTTATAACACACTAGGATCACCAGCAGCCCAGACTTAATTCTTGTAAGCTAAAAGCAAGGAGTGCAATAATTTACACCTGGTAAATGATGAGTCTGTCCTCAGAGGAAACATGTGTGCAGATTAGGTTGACCCTGTATATAAGCTTTTTTACCATTTATTTACCAATATTTTATTGTATTTAGGAATACATACAAATAAAATAGATTATAATGGGCACTGCTAACTGTAATGTGATTTTTAAAGTAAATATATTTTCATAATACATTTTTCATGGTTATAATTTTTAAATTACAGTTACTTCTATTTTAAAATTAAATGAAATTTGAACGCAAATTTACAACAGACCAAAACTGCTTGAACATTTACAGCCAAGAAGCCTGAGGGAGTTTTGTAAACATTTGCATACATTTTTAAGTCCAAAACCCCATTACTAAGAAAAAAAACTGCATGGCTGTAAAGTTGTTAACCTTTAAAACATGTAAAATTGGAAACTGTGAAGTTTCTAGTAAATTGCATGTGCAGATGGATGTTTTGCATGTATTTCAATCTACAAAAAAAAGTCATCATTATTCTGTTTCTAATTGGACAAATAAGCGTTGATGTAATTTCTAAAGCTCTCCAAGGACAATTGAAAAACATATAAATAAAATTATGAAAGAAATTTGCTCTGTTAAGATTGCAGCCAACTTTGAATTACTAATTGCATACTTACTAGACAATTTTTAAAAATGTTTCACAAAACATTAGTGCCACGGTTTTATTATAGCCATCCTACACTGTGTGACAGTTTTAATAAAGTTACACGACTGCTGTAGCTCATTTGGCAATCTCTCCCAATGAAAATGTTAGTCAGGCGTTTTAAATAAGTCAAATTTTATTTGTTTCTAGCTCAAAGACAAACTTTCAACAATGACTTTACCTTTTAACCACTTGCTCTTGTGTTAGATTAGAAAAAAGAACGCCTTTACTGTACATGTACTAAAAGTTGTTTGTTGGAAATGACCATGAAATTATATTTTTTTCCCCAAACCAAATGTAAACCTAAAAACATACAAAGAAAGTTCAAAGTTTTCATTATTCTGTAAAACAAAACCTCAAAAAGATTAGGTCAAAGTATCAGGATTTATCTAAATCGGGTTAACAATTGACAGAGTCGAGGACACTCATCTGGTCACATACAGACTAAACATTTATACGTAAAGGGGGTAAATGGTCTGATGGAGTACTGTAAGTAAACAAGTGTGATAAGCTCCCAGATATGACCCAGGTTTTTCTTCTATACAGCAAAAAATGACAACTTCCTATTAAAAAACCACATGATTGTTTTATTTCTAAGAAAACACACACATAAAAAAAATCCCTCGCCTCCACTGACACAGCAGTAATCAGCGCCACGTCGCAACACGATCCGGACCTTTGACCCGCAAACTGGGGAAAACTGAGCAGAACACAGACCTGCGAGTGTACAGCGTACTTACAATATACCACATACTGCTCCACTTGGCATCGTTGTAGAAGATGTTGTTCTGGGCCACGCTGCTGTGGGCGGAGCTCGTCAGGGAAAGAGGCGGGACGGGTTTGTAATCCCTCTTGATCCTCCTCTTCACCACCTGCTGTTCTATCCACTTCACCTAAAGCGAGCACACATATATGATTTAGCAGAAAGCACTGCTGGTGATTACTCAGGCATTGTAAAAAAGAAAGAAAAAGGGAGCTCTTAGATAAACCAATAAGGAAACAAGATAAAGATAGCCGAGCCTAATTTATAACATAAACCAAATAAAACCTTTATAAAGAGAAACTGTTATTAGTTACCTGGGAGCCAAGAGATTAAAATAGGTTTGTTGTAATTTTTCCGTTGTTTTATGGTTAAAAATAATTCAGTGCATCCTAGACATCACAGTCATTTTATTAATCATATTAATTTAAAAAAGTTTGCAATTTAGGGAAAACTGTAAGAGGAGATAGAAATCAAAGCTAATCTCTGTCAAAAAAGCATTTTTTCTTAAAAAAGAAAAAAAAGAAGCTCATCCAAGTTTCAGACAGAAGTTTCTGATTTTGAAAAAGCCAGATTTTTCTGGATTCCAGCAGGACATCTAGACCCATTTGCTTGGCCCTAAAGAAACTCTGCCTCTTTGTGTTTAGTCTAGCAGACTTCAAATGTCTAAAAGCTCTCCTTCCAGAGTTTACGCTCTCATATGACAGCAGAGAAACTGAAATAAGACCAGACACAACATGCATGGAAGGGAAAGGCAAATAGTATAGAATTTAATCTTGCACCTAAACATATGCGGCAAAGAAGACAAATTTCCTTGCTTTGGAGAAGTCTGAACCCATTTATTCAGATTTAACCTTTTGAAAACTTCTTTGTTTTTAGGGTCATCTTTAGCAACAGCTTTGCAGACTCAAGATCTTTCCGCTACTTGATAAACCCCAAAAATAATGAACTTGTTTGTCTTACTTTATGTTTGAAGAAGATTGAAGTTGTAGTATGAAAAAAATGTATAAAGTTCCCATTTTACAAAGCATCATGTTCACATGTTATACATGTAATAGACTGTTGAAATAACACATAAAAGGACAGTTATTTAGTATACCAGACATTCAGAAATCCATGACATAATACACACTGAACGTCAGTGACGGCAAAGGATTTCTCCGTATCTGTGGAGCCTCTGCAGATGAAGAGGAGAATGGAAACAAAAAAGGATTAATAAGAAAACTGACATGATGACTGCGGAGAGATTATCTGGTCTCATGCACTAAAACAATCTGCAGGGACCTCCGGAGAATTGGAGAGCGAGGCAACAAGACAAGATAAGATGAGAGAACGAAAGGCGATAAAGAACCGAAGAGAAGGAGCCCCACGAGAGTGAGATGAAGAAGTCTGAGCTCGACGAAGAGACAAGTGAAAAACAAATTGCATGAGGGACCAAAAAGGCAGCAGGAGGAGAACGAATAATTGATTTTTTAGTAAATAGTTTTTTATTTCTTAACTATATTGTGTTTTCAAGGTTGTGACGAACGGCTGAAAAAAGACATCTTTCGTTAGTGAAGTATCTTGGTAAATATCTAGAGTATAGCAAGACATGAAAGAAAATGAATGAAAGCAAAGAAAAATAAAATGATTGGAGAAGCAGAAAAGGCCTGAGGCTCACTTCATGTGCCGAGATCTCAGCTCATTTCACTCTTTACTTTTATCAGGACCATCAGTTTAAAAAGGGGGCAATTATGCATGTTCCAGGCTCACAGAGACCTTTTACAGCACAATCATGTAACTAAGTTACCTTCAGCTGTTTACAGCAAAAACAACTTATACAAATAAAATCAGCTTCATCAAAAATGTAACCTTCGTACATCATAGCTGTATGTGACACTCTTAAATTGGCCCCTGTTACTTTAAGAAGCTCCTACAGTTTCCAACAGTTACGGTTTAGCACGTTATCTCAACACTGCTTGTCCAGGCCCTCCCTTCATGGCATTTACAACCGTTCATAGGAGCGTTATATTTTGTTGCACAAAGGGGAACAATTATATAATATTGCTTTTAAGGACATAGCGAGCCAAGATATTGGTAATTGCTGCTGCAACTAGTCTGGTGGGGCTATGTGGCCGAGGGATGCTCTGAAGCTGCAAGGTAAAGCTATGGCTAAACATGCACAACGTTACACGAACCACCATTTAGGCACTCCTTAATGGTGGCCAACTGAGATTTAAAGATTACTCTAACATGCATGAATGACTCAAAGCAACCGTTATGTTACAAACATACCAGTTATGTTTGATGAGGAAATTACATTATAACATGATATAAACCTTACAAAAGCATAATCTCAACATTATTTGACAGTTTACAGAAGCCATTAGATCTAAAAATCCCCTGCCCTGCAAAAGCGTTCCTGGATCGTTTTAAAATTTTAGGTAATTATTTACTTAAGTTGTACCTTAGACTTCTGAACAAAAATGTACAAGTGAAAAAATCATCTCTACATTATTTCCACAACAGATTTTACAGGACCAAAAAAACTGAACCTTAAACTATGTTCAAACACCAGATGTTCTATTTATAAAATTGTATTGCTTTCATACTAATAAAAAAACACTACCTTTAATTTTTAAGTAGATCTTGTCCACAAACTTCTTGGCACATCGGGATTTATCAGTATGTCTGACCTCAACTAAAGGGAATCAAGCTGCTTACTGGAAACACGTCCTTTTATGGGGCTGAAGCCGTGGAGGCTTCTAGCCTGAATTTTTAACTCAAGAAAGCAAATCCATGCAAGGACTTATGGTGCACCTGCACCAAGAGCTTGCTGCTTTACAATTTGATATAATTTTAAACATCTGATTCACATTTTAATAGTCCTGAATAATAAAATGGCTTTTTTTATTGTGCTGAACACTTAAACATCAAAGATGTCTCCTGGGGCTTGTTTAAAAACTTTAATTTAGAAAACTAGAATGAAATTATTAAGCTTTTTTTGTTTAAATGAATATAGGTTGAAGGCATGTTCATTGTTTAGTTTTCATGTTGTTTTTTTCCCCCTCCAGAACCCTTTTATAGTCACTGGCACCGCTACTTTATCCACAAATATATCACAAAAAGTATTGTCTTCACAATGTCAGTGTGTGCAATACCCACATTGCGAATAACCGCTTTGAGTGCAGCAATTGTTAGATTACCATCCATGCTTTTTTTATGTGCATTTTAAGTATCCGATTAGAAAAAGGTTAATGGAAAATGCACAATCCAAAATACCTTCTCAATTTCTCCATAGAGTTGTTATAGTCGCTTCAGCTGGTTGTTGTTTTTGTTTTTTTGGTTTGTCTGTTTCTGTTCAGTTTTTTTAAAAGATGATTGATCTGCTAAAGAGGAGATAGGAACATATTTGCCAAATAGTAGTGCCACAACTTTATGTTTATTAGAGTCAAGTATAACAACAAAGTTGGCTCTGTGTATAAGGGGCCAAAAATATCTAAAAGAGTAAACTCATGCTCAAAATTAAACCAGTTATTGCAAATACCTACTACAAAAAGAAAACACGAAACAGTGACTAATCAAAATTACTCCAATGACACATAAAGGACTCATCCCAGAGATCAGAGAATAATAATAATAATAATAATAATAATAATAATGTATACTTTATTGATCCAGTAGGAAATTGTTTTTGGTGTAAACCACACAGAGGCAGCCATTTTGCAGGCGCCAGGTAGGCAGTAGTGCAAAGGGTCTTGCCTAAGGACCCACACTGGATGCGGTGTATTTTTGCCCTGGGCTGGATTCAAACCCATGAGCTTTGGATTAGAAGTCTGGTGACATTCCAATTGAGCTATCCAGCCGCTATAAAGAAGAACCAAGAAGAACATTTGAAGAACTGAAGGCCACAGTAACCACATGTTGAGGTCAGCAACCATGATTCAACAACAGAAAAGAGACAGGCCAAAAATTGCATTAATGGGAGAACTCCAAAGTGAAAAACCACAGCTGCACAAAGATGACGAAAAGGTTCAAGGACACATTTCCCAAAACACATCTTATTGATCATACAATCTCAAAATGGTGCTAAAAGCATCTCAGAAAGAGATCATACTGTTGTAAAATATTTGCTATTGTAAGTATGGTCTACGTTTGCTTTGCTGCTTCAGAAACCGACCGACCATCAGCAACAGACGGAACCATAAGTTCTCCCTACTTGGAGGCCATTGGTTGCAACATTAAGCTCATTCACATTATATAGCCGTACAGTAATTAAAAGCTGACAGTTAGTGTGTGCTTGATTCATACCATCAGAGAAAAAAACAACAACTGTATTTAATAAAAGCATATGTTCATGGATATCAGGATCAGATTAGAACCTAAAAATCCTAAATCAGAGTCTATTTGAATTTCCAAACCGTTAAACTTTCTCCATTGTAAGTTTGGTAATTTTCTTCTGAGTATACTGTTGTTCTGCCATTTATGTCCATAATTCAGTCTCAGGTGTTTTGCTGGATATGTTTAGAGTATTCTGTAAAGAGGACAAGCTAAAACGTTACTTTCAAAACAACTGTGGTTTCATGTATCCTTTTCTCGTATGAATGCATTGATCTTGTTACAGACATTTTATTTAATCTGAAGAGGGTTTAATGGACAAGAGGGAAATTTAACTACTCCACTAATTACGTGTTGCTTGAAGGTTAGTGGCTCCTGGACAGACTATAAACAGTCTTACACTTTTCTAGACGGTCAAAAATTAAAGCATTTTATGTCAGGTTCCCTTTAAATTTTATTTAAAGGGAAAAATAGAGATTCAGGACTTTTATGAAAGTGGTAAGGCATCTTCTACTGTTTTTTATGACCGCTTTAAAGTAGTTTAAAGTAGAAAGGCGCAGTTTTGTTCACACAGATCTTATTTTTTTGTCACAAACAGACAGTTGTCCATTTCCTTAACATGCGGACGATCAAATTCCACAAAGATATTTGCATTAAAATGTAAAAAGTTGCAAAAATTATAAAACCAGACCGCCACAAACAAGCCTGAAGAAAAAGGACACGCAGGATATTCGAGTATTCTTGTTTTTTTATACATTATACTCTGAAGGAGGAAACTAAATTAACAATTTATTAATTTTCCACAGATCTAAAAGTCCTTGTGAAGAATAGAAAATGAAGATAGTAGAAAAAAATGAAGTAACTGGAAGTCGAAAAAGCAATCAGTACACTTAAAATAATTAAATCGCCAGGATCAGATGACTACACAGCTGAAAAGTGCAAACAGTGAAAAAAACACTCAATTGCAGGATTACTCCAATGTTTAATTGTCCCCTTTAAAATTTCAAACACCACAAAGCTGGAAAGAGGCATTAACCTCTGGCAAACTAAAAGAAGCTAAAGGCGGAACTGAATATGGCTCACATCGGCCAATATCACCAGAGTTTTGTAAATATAGATAATGGACTGGTCACCTCTATAAGGAATAGACATGTGAAGAATTTCCTCAAAGCTGATGGAAAACGATCAAACAGGCTATATAACACAGCTTCAGACACAGGAAAATATTCGCAGAACTCTTTATATTATAGACCAAGTACAAAAAAAAAGAAACACTAAACCTAAACACTCTCATAGGACTATAAGTCACCAATTTCAAAGTAAAGAAACACAATATGTTTTAAAACCTTACAGTTGGCCAAAAACAGACTCTGAAGGACTACGATTATGCAGCACACATTAGCGATGAACTGGTTTGATTCATAATTTATGGACCAATGAAAAAGTATGATGGCAACAAAAATCATATCCAATACAAAATGTTTCAAAACAATAGTTCGGAAACACTTGTGAGAATATTTACTAGAAAATGAAGACTTTATCAATATTTAAAGTTGAGCCTTTCTTGTAGAAATGTTACCCGTTTGGACAAATATACAGCTTTAGATGCTGTGCAGCTGGAAAAAAAAATTCAGATTTTATGTTTACTTTGGCATTTGTATGTGAAATAACCATAGCAACAAGCTGGCTTACAACTGGACAGAAGCTGAAAAAAAATAACTTAACTGCAACCTCAAACCCTCAATAGAAAAGGTGCCTTTGATCCAGAGCAGCAGTAAAGAGTAGGGAGAGGGAAAGGAGGAAGTTTAAACCACTTCCTCCATTGATCATCAATGTGAGATTACTGGCTAACAAGCTAAATGCTGTGGAAACTCTGGAGATTGGTATGCAAAGAAAAAATATTTTAAAATAAAGAAAATTACAGAGCAACCTGAGATTCCTTCTAATCATACTGTTAGAACAACAATGTATTCAGAGGCGTCTTCACATCTGCAGTAATACAGACTGCTACTGGAGATAATAGAGTTACTATAAACCCCCATTTTACTTTGGGATCAATAACAAATTTGAAATTTATACCAAAAAACAAGGAATGTGGCTGTGTTTAATCTTAAATTTGTGAAACCATTTTAAAAAAGCTTGACTGTAGGATTAGAGAACATGTTACTGCATTGCTGTATAAATGTAAATATAAAATATTAATATATAAATATTTATATTTATATATAAATATAAAAGTTCTAAATCTCATTCAACATTATATGTGAAAGCATTTTGAGAGGAGGAACAGGGATTTCATATATCTAAGATGGAAGGAACATCAATCTTGCGAACACAATACAAAGGTGCAAATTCACTAGAATAGAAAGACTTTGGTTGGAAAGGAGCGATAAGATAATTTATCAAACCATTTTTAAAAAAGCACACAATGTCATTAAATCTCCTGAGTTCAACCTACATTTTAGCAATAATGTGGAAATCAGCTGGTAGACTACATTCACTTTCTATGGAGCTTCGCTGTCATAAAACAATACTAGATGGATATTCATGCTGCACTTATTGGAAATCTTTAAATGTACTTTCCTCTTTTGATCAAAGACGAAACACTTTGGATTCATGCTACGGGATTGGAGAAAAAAATACAAACACTTGTTAGGTACTTCTCTAATTGCAGGCAAAAAGATGTTGACCAGAAATTGTTCCACACAACAAAAGCCAAGCATAATGACTCCAATGGATGTGATAATGGTCATTTACGGGTTGGAGAAGATCAATGCTGCAAAAAACTGCAAATTGGATTTCTTTGAATCTTGTCGGAGAAAACAGGTCAAATATATGACAACTTCCAAAAATAAACCCCCTCCCAGCTGCTGGGAGGGCACTACCAGAAAATTTGATATTTGATTACTTTTCACAAACTGGAACTACTTCTTTAAATGCATCATTGAACCATCAATGAGTTGAAGTAACTGGGTATTTGATAACCTTCTGCTGTTTATTTAATCTGTTAGATTTACAGTAGGTATCTGTTTGTTTGTTTTTAAGGTAGGTTACAAAACTGATGATACATTTCTTGTCGGGCCATAAATTATCAAACAAAGACTGATCCTTATATTTGTTTGATACCCAGAGGGGGAAAAACGGGCCTCCTATAATTCTTTCATGCACCCAAAGATTGTGGTTTTCTTGTTTCCGTTGTCAATAAAAACAAACTAGTGTTATCTACATTGATTGGATTTTGTGTGCCGGGGTGTATCCAAACAAAAACAACCCTGCCCTTTGTTACTGCCCCCCGTAAAGCTTAGCTATATACGGCTTAAGTTGTTTTTCGTGCCAGCCACTTAGCCAGCTATGAGGTGTGACAATCTGTTCAGCCATTTAACTCCGATTTGATGGAACAGTGGATTTTCTGCAAACACCTCCGCTCCGATGTCAACGTTCCTATTGTGCGTTGTCTTCCGGTCCGATCCCCAGTTATCCCTCGTGTCTTAGCCCACTCTCATCTCTGCCCCTGATTTACAGCTCTCTAAGCACTTATTTTTCATTAAATCCACTTCTCTTCTTATCCACGGATGCCCATTTGCTCCTTTGGATGTTTGCCGTTTTACAGTCCTCTGCTCCCACTCCCTCCCTACTCCTAACCCA
>JAVLVB010000003.1:2495683-2508557 GCA_032876305.1 Orestias chungarensis
GGGGGGGGGGGGGGGGCTGTAGAAAGACCAATACTCATAAATCTTTGTCTTGACAGAATTAAAAAAAGAGTTTTTATAATAACATTTGAAAAACTACAACTTTTCAGAGACTTTACATTGGAAAGAGTCAGGGTTTCCTAGTGTTTTGACTCTTTATTTATTTTTCTTAAAAAATATTTAATGCATAACTTCATGGCATAAGATATACAAAAATTGAAAATTAATAAAATTCTGTAATAAACCCCTGTACTTAAAGATGGGCCTAAAATTATGTATATTGACAAACTCGGATCAACTTAAATTATTTTTATTTAAATTAAAAATCCTCTCAATAAATAATAAATATGTTTTAGTTGTTTTTAATCATCATAATACTGTGTATGTTTTCAGCCATTTCCAATACATTTAATCAACTAAATCTTTGGCAGTTCAGCAATCAAACCATTCTTATAATTGCTGACAAGCTATCCACACTATTCCGATGACTTTTTGTTGTTGTTGATAATTTATCTTTTTTGAAGAGCTTCAAACAGCTAAACAGGGAAGACTTCCTTACCCCAGATTCCTTTCAGGACTCTGACTAGGTCGCTTCAGAACATCAATAATACTTCAACCAGGAAGAAACATGACTAAACTAAACAATTACTGTTGGGTTATGAAAAACTTATGCTGGCTATAAAGTAAATAAGTAAATAAAAGTAATAACATGAATATTGTTTTATCCAGATGGCTTGTTTAATTTAACACTGGTAGACTTAAAAACGTAATAAAATGCTCCAGCAGCAATAGACCCAGAGCAGGGAGCTGCAGAAACCATCAGCAGTTGTAATTCTTTACTAATCTTTGCACACAATCCAAAAAGAGACGCAACAGTAGGAAAAATAACCGAAGTGATTCCGTAATTATTGCTTACACCTAACAGCTGGAGAGAGATTTCAGATCTGTATTCCTGAAGCCGTTTCTAACAAAAACATCCTGGAGGGGAAAAAAAGCTTTATATAAAATGCTATGATTTATTTATGTGCTGTTGTTTGGAACATGAAGCTCTGGAGATTTAGTCTAGCTCAGACATCTTTCTTTATCTTGATGATTTCAAAACAAACAGACTGCTCACACTTTTAAGCGACAACTTTTCAACTTTTACAAATGTCCTGCAAGTTCTTTTATTTTTTTAACATTTGGCTTAAAGCTAAAACACACAGTAATAAAATGAACTTTTGTTTATGCAATAATTCCACAAAGTTGATGTCAATATACAAAAGTGTCAATGAGTCAAAAATGGGGATTAAAAAAAAGCCTAAGTATACCTACACAGCAAAATTACCAAATTACATCAATCAAAGCAAGTTGATGATAGAGAAGAAATGTATTTCAGTTTTACAAATTGGACCGAATCTTCCGCACTTTTCAAAGTGAGACAATAATCAGATGCAACAACTTTTTGAAGGCCAAATTCTTAACAATTAACAGAGGTTAACCTGCAGCAATATTTGCATTATGGAAACCAAAGAAGGAAGGAAGGAAATTCTCACAAAAATAAAAATAAAAAACCTTACAGGCTTCACCCCCTGGAGCGTCGATAACACAAAGTATGGATGTTGCTGTCTGCAAAACAGTTAAAAAGTAGCCGTTTTTAAACAAAACTGGAGTTATTTGTGCGACAAAAGAACCAAAATGGACCTGAAGTCAAAGCAGCAGTGGTCAGTGGAGGAGACAAACTTCCTGCTCGCAGTGTGGTCCTCCACCGAAGTGCAAAGAAAACAACTTGCGGGGGCTTTAAGGACCGAACCAGTGTTTCAATACATCCAGCGTGAGATGGCTGCGGGAGGGTACGTATACGCATGGAGAGACGTAATCACGTAGCTTTTCGGCTAACACCAGTGTGTGGAAAAACAAACGGTTCTTTGTAGGTTCGCACTTGGAAGCAGCAGCGAATCCGCTATAGCACCAGCACGGAACCAGCCCTTGGTGGAAAAGGGTAAATGTGGGTCAAGTTAATGCCAGAGACCGTGATCCTGCTCTCCATTTTGGTTTCATAACCACAGCGCTTTCTCCCAGATGTTTTCTCCCAGAGGCTTAAGCTTTCGACAGCATGGGGCAACATGATATCAGTCTATCAGAGCATATTGTGCTATCAGGGGTGTTCTTGATGACTGTGGATCCTGCTGCCTTCATGTTATGAACAAAACACCTCCACGTGCAGTTACAGGGGAGAAAAGTCCAGGATAACTGTTCTTTTCACCTTTTTGTTATCTAAACTCAAGCTTTCATTCTTAGGATATTATTGTTGCAACAAAACGCATTGTTCACAGAGACATACGGAAAAGGAGAACAAGGACGAACGCCGTGACCTCAGATACTTGATACTACAGTGCAGCAAGTGGTTCCGACACCGTTAAATGTTGCCACCAATAAACACAGAGAACTCGTCACACAGAGACAGTTGGACTCTGAAATTAACTAAACAAACAGAGGTGTAATGTTTTGATGTGCATCGTGAAAAGTTACTAATTACTAATGTTTCTATGTTTATCTCAAGAGTTGGCGCCTAAGGTTTTTTCTACTGAGAGCCTTATCAAGGTGCAAAGACTTTGATCTTTGAGCAAGTTATTCTGACAGGTTTATCTTAAAGTCCGAGATACCATAAAATTTCCATTTCACATCCTGTGGTGAGATTTACCAACAAGCCAATCTGGAGCTAGCTCAAAGCCCGTAAAGATCATTTTGTTCTTTTGGATTTCAGTCACCTGTGTGTTTTCCTTAACCAACAAATAAAAATAGTGCTGCATTCAACCAAATTACCTAGAATAGGTTTAAAATTAGTTTAAAATGATGTCAACCAACAGACTCATTTCCACATATAATTTTAAACAAAAAAGAGGCTTGGGACAAGTCTTTACAGAAATGTGGCATCTTTTTATGCCAGATAATGACCTTACAAGCGATGACACCGCGGTTAGTCAGGTGACATAAACTGGTAATCTGCATCTCCATGGTAACATCCGTGCCAGTAAGTACTGGGGATGGCAGGGTGCGTCTTTTCATGGCTCTGCTACACCCGTCTGAGTCACTCGCGCACACAAAAAAAAGCCTGATTGCAAAACATCATTAGCAGTGCGCCAGACTCAGCTGGACCAAACTGGCCGTCGGTTTGAGGCCCAAAACGCTGACTGGTCCGCAGATTGCTCTGAGGGGATAACAGCCGACAGCTCAATTACTGTAAGGTCCAGGCTTTCTTCGTTCACTTTCTCTGGTCTATCTCCCTTCTCAGCTTTCTCCCAGTTAACCACCTCTTCCTGATTCAGTATGTTCAAATCTGCAGCTCAGCCAGCTGGCACCAGACCTGCCTCTACCGGGACACAGCGTCAGGCCCAAGAGGGCAAGAAGATGGAAGAAAAATTAAGGGAGAGACGTATAACGAAAGCAGAAGAGAGAATCAAAAGGAGATAAAAAGAAATGAGAGTTGTTAAAGGACAATAGAAGAGTGTAAAATATAAGAGTAAAAAAAGCAATACGACACAACCTGAACAGAAAAAGGAAGTGACAGGTGGTGTCTCTTCTTTTTTTTGACTCACTACTATAGTTTACATGTTTCATCATCCTGCTTATATACACTGTGATGCATCATTAACGTTCCTTGCTGCTCAACATGCATTCATGTCTCTTCCAAGTCAAGCCTCGGCTTGTATGAAAATGTGACCGACCTCAGAAAGAGAAAAAAAGCAATAATAAACGACCTAGAGTGTGGAGGATAAAAGGAGAAATATGGTATTTGAATCCCTGTCGTGTACCCATACTTTGCCATTTATACCCAATCTACTTTAATTTACTTAGTTACTCTCTTGACCACTGATTCAATTCTACCCCAAACTAAACATAAAACACTACCTTCCCCTGTAATCTGGAACAAACTGTTGAAGTCTTTAAATTAAGACTATGAGTCGTCTATAATTAAAGAAAAAACTGGAACTTAATAAATTGTTGTCTGTTGTTAACCTGGCATGGCCTTCCTTTATTTTGCCATTGCAATGTAATGTTATTTTCTTGTTTTGTGTTTAAGTTAATCATGAAAAAACACTACAACTAAAATACCCTATTAAAATACCCTATTATTCTGATACCCATTATGTTTAACCAATGTTTCTCCCACAACTCTCCGGCTCATCTATCATCACAATCTCTCCAATATTTTACTTGGATCACTGGTTGCTAAAATTAGTATCAATGTTGGACACAAAGGTCAGTGCTAGTCCACTCAAAAACAATAATGAAAAGGTTTTAAAGCTTTGTGCATGAAATAATGCATTCTATGGGATTAAATTACTGATATTGCAAAAACTGCTATTCCATATATTGTGCTTTCCGTGCCAACATACTGGAATGCAAAGCGATAAATCGAGCGCAAATTTACCTTCAGGTATAAACTGAATGATTTAAAAATAAAAGCAGACAAATACGACATAAATATGCGATCCAAAATCTTTTCAATACTAAAGATAAAGTGATAACAAAATAGTCCCCAAAACTTAAAAGAAATTTGAGATTGTTTAGGCTGATGTGGAGAAGACGTTATATGCAGCTCCAACTCTCCTATCAGCAAAAGACGCCAAAAATGTTCTTAGAAAAATATCTGCACATATTACAACACTAGGAGAAACTGCAGGATATAATTTTCTGTCATATAATTTATTGTTTATACGCAGATATGTGCACGCTTTAATGTTGAGTTTTGCAGATCTTTTATATCCATGTGATTGAGTAATATCAGCTGAAGTTATAGTCATAATAATATTAAAGCAAGTAAACCGGTTAAGTTTCACAGAACACAATCCACCAAGTTGCATTTGATATGATTTCATCTGTTGCATTAGCATCGACTTAGCGGGCAGCACTATTAAAATTGTGTAAATAAACAGAGACAAACAAGACCAGAGTGCTGTGTCTGTATTATGAAGCTGTTTAATCATGCTAATGCAGCGCTGAGGAGCTTTATTCACAGTTTCTTTAAAAACCGATCCGGACAATTTTGATCAATTCTGGATAACGTATCTAAAGGAGTTAAACCTGGACTGGATTATTATAAATGAACAACGTACCTTTTAAAAACCTACACTGTGTTGAAGTTGGTTGACATTTTAAAATAGGATTCTTAGTTTTCACAAACATATTGTTGAACTGTCACACTCCTTATAAAAGATTAAAATTTCCTTGAGTGGATTAGGATTGCACTGTTTGAATCAAGTCTAATAACAATTTCATTTACTTTCAAAGTTCTGCCTAATCGTAGATTGTACTGTTGGGAATGAATACTTTACATTATTACATAGTTCATGTCTAAATAAGCCCAGGACATTGACTTTGAAGTACTTCTATGTACTTTTTTTATTTTTAAAAGGTATCAGCCAGTTGACTTGAGGGTAAAAAGTGTTATGACTGCGTTTTGGGTCAATTTCCTTCTAAAGTCTCAACAATTTCAAAGATAAAATAGGTTTGACGCATATCATTGTTCAAAGTGCAGACAATGAACTCTGTACTGCTCCATGGTAAAAGATTTGATTTAACAGACTTACATTTCTGGTTAGCTTTGATATAATACTGAAGCCTAACACCCAAAAAAGGGTAATGTTTACACAAAAAGGAACTGTAGTAATGAACTGTAGTAAGTAAAACCGTTGAAGTACCAATTGCCAGAATCCTTTCAGGTTTTTTAGACAAAGTTATATGGAATTCACGAATAGTATCACATCAAGACCTTCACAGTGACAATGCAATAAAAGCCATCTCCTATTTTAAGGGAATTTTTATTTGAATATTAAAGGTGTAAATAAAAACTTATTAAGACCCCTAGTTTAGGATTCAATATAGAAAACGTAAAAGCATGGGGTTCATCAGCAAAGCTTTCTTCTCAAATTGCCTGTTGACATAATTAAAAATCTGTTTTAAAGTTGTTTATGGAAACAGATATAAATAATTGACCTTGTCATTGTGCCATTTTTAATCAGCTGTAACCAGAAATCCGCATTGCTTGAAATTCTCTCGGCTGAATCATTACATAAAATCCAACTCTGCCAGATGTATAAATATTTGTCTGTTTACCTATGTAACACCATCAATTATGTTACATATACAAGATAAACCATTTTAGGTTTTCTAAGTATGCAGTGTCAAAAATAAAGTCCCAATTGTAAATAGTCGCACAAAACACTATTTTAAAAGGAACAATCTTCATCTGCATACGGATCTGCTAAAACCCATTAAGGACCGCCGACATGACTCCAACTAAAGACAGAGTTTTCTCGACGTCAATCTGAACAACAGTTTGGTCACATGACAGTCAGTAGAGGTCCACTAGATCTCAACAGAGCCAGTCAAACCATCAATGACAACAAAATAATAGACATAAATATGTGCCTACATTGCAGGTTCAGAGCAGAATACCAGGCTTACCTTGGGCTCCATGGAGATTAAACTGTGGCGACCACGGCTAGATATAGTTGATCTCTTGATAGTCCGACTGTGGAAGAAGTGATAGTGGTCTTTGAGGTCCCCAATCTGCAAAACACAAACGTAGACATTAGGACATACTTTTCCTTACCTTTCGTGTAATCACCTTTAAATTGATAATACCCAAGTAGAGCAGCGGTCCTGAATGTTGGAGACAACCAAATAATTAGAAGTAAAATAGAATGATGTGTTGTCACAATACCCAGTTTTGATACCCAAGACCCATGAAGTCAGGAAAATAAGCAATTGTGAGCATTTTACTCAAATAGGTGATGACGTCATTGAGTAGGAGGAACTATAACTGAAAGATTATATTAGATAATGAAAGACTGAAAAAGGTTAATGAGCTGCCAAACCTCAAAGATCATAAATCTGACTGCAAGAAATCCTCTGTAAATTTTAGCTCTACGCTTTTGCTCAGATCCATCGGTTTCATTATTTCTCCTGTTCCTTTAACATAATACATAAAAACTAAGTATTTAGCTGGGATGAACTGGTTTCTGGTTTCAGATATTTTCACAGCAGAATGATAGAGTTACTATGGTTGGTTGTAAATTACCAATAAAACTAGATTCACTAAAGGGGCCTTTAAAAAATTTGAGTCAGAGTCCTGTAATCATGCAATAAATGTGTTGAATGCACAACAACCTAAATCTCTAAAATTGATAGATTGTTGTTGTGGTTTGCGACATAATATTGTCTCTAATATTTAATACAAGATATTATGTGTGTGTGTATATATATATATATATATATATAAAAACAAAAACGCTATAAGAACTGAGCCACAGTAAACGTCCACTTTTTATTTTATTTTAGAGATCAGCAACCAAATTGTTTTTAGCACATTCTGCAAAACTCTTGACTTTTTTTTACTTTGCCTAATTTAATATAACAAACAGGGAAAGCACAGAGGTTTGAGATTAATAAAAATTCAGATTACCTCTGGGGTAACAAACAAGCTGACACTTTTCCTTCAGGTTTTTATCTTGGCATATCGTCCACCATGGAGTTTAGGAATAGTGCATCAGCTCACAGCTTCACTTTTTCCTACATTTCTCAGTTTGTTCATAAACCTTCTTGGTCTTATGACCTCTGTTGCAATTAATAACTTCTGCTTCACATGCTGCTTCTGTTTGCAGAGCTACTGCTGTACCAATCACAGCTGCTGGTGTAGACTGTAAAGCATTCACAAAATTAGTGTTAATAAAGACCGTTAAATATCAGCAACTGGTTGCAGTAATCCTAAAATAGCTGATGCGATTCATGAAGATAAACTGTCCGGGCCCAGATTTGGTCCAGGGAATCCTCGTGTTATTTTTGATTAATCTATTCCATTCATCACTGGCCAGCATCGAATAGATTTTGGAAGTCATTCTGCAAACCTGTATCAAGCAATCAAGCCGGCTCCCTTTGTGTGTTTACTGAGCAGTGCAGGAGAGTGCTAGACATTTAATTTAGAAGCCCCCCCAGCTGAAAAATATCTGAAAGATGCAGTTCAGCTACCAGTGAGGGTGGGTATTCTCCAGTTTTGCCCCAAATCACCATTATGTTCAATAACTGAGAATAAAACGAATTTCTTGTTTACCTTTTGGCTAATTTTGCTGTTGTGCTACAGAATAAAGGAAAGTCTGATCAAGGCCTCAAATATGGCAATTTTTACTTGTCTAAACATCTAAAGAGGGAAAAGTCTTAACAGTTACGGTACACAATGTAAGTAATTCAAGGATCATTTAAAGAAATGTACTTAGCAAGTGTATATCGAGGGTTAAGGCTTTACATAATGTTTGTTAATCTTATTTCTTGTTCCTAAAAGTTTAAAAACAAGAGCAATACAAGGTAAAACAAAACAACAAAAAGATGGACAAAATGAAATAAGGCTTTGAATGACTGTGGGGGGAATGAGGACAGAAGGACGCACGAACAACCGTAGACAGCCGCCAAACTTCTGTAAGGTGATTAGTTTTAATAATTGATAAAGACCATTCAATCCCTTAGATGATCAAACTGTCATGGCTGCCAGGGGTCCTGTGGTGCATCACTGCTCCACGGCATAGATCCACAACCACAGAGTCCATTAGATCAGCTTTCAGCTCCAACTCACCCACATTTTCCAGCTTAAACTGTTGGAAGAGGAAAAACAAGTAACTCCAAATAGCTCCACATCTACGAGACCTGAACACATCCTTATCGCCTCTCTTTTCATCGTTCAAAGCTGGAGTTGTCGCCATACTGTAGCTATGACAACCTTAGATCACGCTGTACCTGCAGGTACTTCTGCAGGCAGCAGATGTTATCAGACTACAAGAGACCGCCACAGGTTCTCGATAAAACTGCCGAATAAAGTGGAGATGGAACAACTGAAAAAGCAAGTGCAGTTTCGAAACTCAGCGCTTTAAACCCCTGACTTGTTCCCCGGATTAATTATATGTTCTTCTCATAAGCACCCTTCTCTTGGGACCTCAATAAAATACACACATTGCCCAAATAAACAATAGTCTAAAAGTTTAGATGGCCAAAGTAGAGATGTGGGTTTTAGTCAAATTATTTATTTTCCATCTAGATCAAGCAGAGGAATAATCACAACACAAGAAGCTCACAAAATTACACACAAATCTAGTCTGAGGGATTCTACCAGAACCAGCTTAGTTTGTAACCTCAGAGACGAGGAAACAACGGCAGATCTACAAAACAATGAGTAAAGCGGTGAGCCGAAGAGTCTCAAGACGGAGCGGCAGTTTAGCCATCCATCATTTTTTAAGGAAACAGATCTAAAAAGAACTGCTCTACTGGCCTTGTCGGTTATTTTTAAATTTCAAAATAGATGTAATTAACCACAGTAGCACAAACTAAGACCTAATATTCCGTCAGTTGTGTAGCATCAAGAAATCACAACAACAGGACCTGTCTGACAGCTTGAGGTAGGCAAACAGTCCTCAAAAGGTCCCAATCTCAAGACATTAAACAACCGACGAGAAACTAGCCGATATTACTGATCTGGGGAGGGTTATAAAAGTATTTCTGAAGCGTTGGCGCTCCAGCTAACCACTGTGGTAGACTTAATCCCTAAAAACAGAAAATCTGGAGCAGTGCTCAACCTTCAAAGGAGTAGTTGGCCAATCAGACTTAGTCCAAGACAAAGTTGACTAAAGAGAAGTATTTCTGAAAAATATGCCAAATTTGAGTGTTAAGTGGTGTTGGAGCTGTTTTGTCCCTTCAGGACCTGGAACAATTAATCCTGATCTCAACCAGACAATCCTGGGAATCCAGCAGCAGGACAGGGATCTGGATCATATCAGCGACTCCATGGCCGAAAAGATTTAAAAAAATAAAAAGCAACATGCAGTGGTTTGAGATTAAACAGGCGTTACACGCTGATGACCTCCTCCAATGTGGCTTCAATCAAAACAATTCAGCAAATAATTCAAAAGTGGCCAAAAGCAAAACAGATCTATGAGAGGGAAATAAGAGCATAATTCCCAACCGAACCGAGAATGGAAACAAGCAACAGAGTAGAGCACGTTTCCCGATTTTGTGTGAAATTAAGCAAATACTACAGTGCTTCTTCCAATCAAAACCATGAGAGATGCTGCTCCAGATTTTCTGTTTTTAGGGATTAAGTCTCCCACAGTGGTTAGCTGGAGTGCCAACGCTTCAGAAATACTTTTGTAACCCTCCCCAAATCAGCAATCTCGGCTAGTTTCTCGTCGGTTGTTGAATGTCTTGACAAATGCAGAAAACATGTCGCAACATAAAAAATGATTACTTTTTTACTGAAAACTACTCCTTTCAGTCCTCCTTTCTCATCCAGATTTTGTTTTTATGGAACATTTGTTTATTTTCTATTGTTTCCAAGTGTATGTGGGTTTTTCGCTGAAATTTTGCCACACTTCTGGTGCACACAGAAACTCATCACTTAACTTAAATAACACTGAATGCTGTATATAATATCCCTCCACAGAAGGTCTGGATGGCAAATTCCTCAAACACAACAAGCTAAAAACAAAAATTACTCCTCAGTAGGAATAACCGTCTTCAGTCGTTATGGATCCCAGCGTCTCTAGTCTGTGTCTGGCTCCGGGTTGTGACCATCCCACTCAATGCGATCCACATCCTCTCCCATCTTCTCAAAAAAAAACAATTTGGACGAATATTCATGTCTGGGGCCTCATCAGCTGACTTAGACTCAGTTTGGGAGAGCGTCTCAGTCTGGGAAGGGGGCTCCACAGCTAAGAGGATTACCCAGAATTCCCCAACGAGGTGCTCTCGTACTCCATGCCAACTCTTTTCATCCTTCCCTCCATCTACGGTCCCAGCTTTCAGTCCCTCATTCTGCCATCCCTTACTGTGTGCTCATCTTTGTCCGATTTCCTCTTCCCAACCCTGTAAAGAAGACCATATTGTCCCTATGTGGCATTTTTCCCTTCCCATCCCCCTTGGTCTTCCTTTAAGCACTTGATCCCACTCCCAATTAAATCCCCTTTCTAATTTAGCGTCCATATAGTTGTTTTATCTTTTATTGTAAGCGGCCAGCGCAACTTTAAACCTGCAAGATTTCCTAAAATTTTCCAGCATTTACTTGGCTGAAATCAGAGCGCTGTGGCGATAAACAGGGCAAGGGCCGGCTACGACAGAGATGTCAGAGTTCACATTAAGCAACCAGAGTGTGCTGCTATCAATCCCATCGGAGCGGCTTTCAGCTGACCCCAAAATAAGGAAGTGAAGTGAAACTCTTGTCTATGAGGTGTCAAAGTCCAATGAGCGCTCCATATTGAGATGGAAATCAGGGCGAACAGCGGGGGACTGGGGGGGCGCCGGCCCACTATGCAGGGGAATTCCTATTTGAGGTGGAGGATCGGGGGGGATGAGTGAAGAGATTCAACACATTAGTTGCTGTCAGAGAGGGGGGATAAACGAGGCCATTAAGGCCTGCTCTCTCTGTGAGTACGGTGGGTGGGCAGGCTGGGTAAGGTGGAGAGGGAGGGCACGGTGGTGGGGACTCAATAGCTGTTGACTAGGCTACCCCACAACAACCTGTCAGAATGCCCCCCACCCCATCACAATCTTCTGTGGTGTCTGCACACCCAACGTTGGCAACTGCAGACATGAGCTCCCCATGTATGATGGCGGTGCTGGAGTGTGAGTGTGTTTGTGTGTGTAGGGGGGGGGGGGGGGGCACCCTTTAACCTTTGTAAAAACACAGAACAAAAGAAATAGCCCTCCATTCGCCGACAGTGCTTGTCCCTGTAAAGATTTCTTATTTCTATTTGTTTAAATATGTTGCTGGGACTTATTTTCTGCCACATTTCACACAGACCCTTGGTTCTGTAGTGTTGGATTGCAAATGCATTCAGTTAACCCAAATATTACTCAGATATCCAGGAGATATCCAGGAGATATCAGTTTTTAGACGGGCAGTTCTCAGATTTTACTCAAAGCAACTTAGTTGGAACCACAATCCTTTATTAGTTTCCTTCACAGAATTTGAATAGGCTTTAAGTCAGAACTCTGGCTGGACTCCTCCATAATGTTTAAAGCTTCATCCAGTCAGAGGAAACACGTTGGAGAAACTGAAAGATCACATAGAAACACGTTTAGATATTTGCCATAGAAACACACAAACATGGGGTGCAACACAAAAAGTCCCCTGGCTGCTCTTGTTATGCAAGAACAAAATGTGCTTGCATTCTTGGTTAATTTAACCAAAAACCTTCATGGGAACGTCATGCTTTCCCAATCTCCAGACCTTCAAGTGACCTGGATCAGGAGCCAAGCTGTCAATAGTGCCTCCCCTGAAACCCAGCATGAAGACACCTGTTGTGCCATCCTAACCTCCGGGTCTCTGGGGTTCTTGTTCTGGTTCCGACTTACAACTCATGTCAGCTGAAGCAAGCAAGCAAGCAAGCAAGCAAACAAACAAACAAACCCGAGAACACAAGCACAACTCCGGCGCGCTCCGCGTCTTACCTGTCCCATGTTTCTATAGCCATATTTGTCCGCTATCCGGTCGGCCACATTGGCTCCACCGGCTATCCTGACCGCCCAGTGGTTCGTGTAAGTCCGAGCTGAGCACGGCGGGGCCGCAAAGCCCAGACAGAGCGCCAGGACGCACAGGGAGCTCCTTCTCCAAGCGGCGTTGGGGACCATCTTCCTCCTCCCCCCACCACCACCACCACTTTTTAACCAGACTCTTCCTCTCCTCCTCCTCTTCCTCCTCAGCCGACCAGGCAAACAACCAAACTTCTCTTCTCGCCAAGAAAGAGTCTCATAGAAAAACACAAATATCCGGTTTTAAGGTAGAAAAACAAAAACAAAAAACACTTCTAGTTGGGAGAAAGAGAGGAGAAAAAAAATCCACCT
Source organism: Orestias chungarensis (assembly GCA_032876305.1). Lineage (NCBI taxonomy): Eukaryota > Metazoa > Chordata > Actinopteri > Cyprinodontiformes > Cyprinodontidae > Orestias > Orestias chungarensis. Next base: position 2,508,548 of record JAVLVB010000003.1, read on the forward strand.
TATCTCCAAA
>JAVLVB010000003.1:2508657-2554515 GCA_032876305.1 Orestias chungarensis
GGGGGGGGGGGGGGGGGGGGGTGTTTGTCGGCGGTGCGCGAACGGAGCTCCCTCAAAGCCGCTCTCTGTTCTGCAGCAACTCCTCGGATGTTGCTACGCTTCAGCGCATCATGCTCTCATGCGGCCGATCCGCTGCAGCGCCTCCCAGCAAATAACAGGCGGACTAAACCGAGAGTAGAAACAAGTCCAGAGGCGGGAGGACCACGCTGCTCCGCCGGGTCTTAAAGACAGCCAGGTTTAATAAAGCAGCGCAGGGCAACTTTAGTGCGAAATTCTCCATCCTACATCCTGATGAAAAAATGGAAATAAGATAAAATACTATTTTCTAATAAAAAAAATTTTTTTACTAATACCATTGTGTTCTTAGTTATTCTGTTTGTCATGGACCAGTGGACCCATTGATTGGATGTTGACTCTCTTGCGTGGTATTTATTTGAAGAAAATAAATTATGATAACAAACAATGACTAAATTTGTTTTCCCCTTTTGTTTTCAATTTAGTTTTCCATAAATAGTATACATAAATAGAGATAAGAACAGAATCATATTTATTCGATGATGTATGCATGTAATGTCTCCCCTTTAGCAGTTCAGCAATAACTATGAATTGCGCTCTGGAGTTTTAAGTGGGTTCTTTCTGGGTACTTCTGCTTCCTTCAGCCGTATAAATGTAAGTCCAATTGATTAATCTAAATTGAATGTGTATGTGCGTGCATAGTTTTGTGTCTCTATGCTGCAGTTTGATTGTCTGGCTTCTTGACAACAGTGTAACCGCCTCTCTCCAATGGCCGATGGTATAAAAATTGAAACAATCCTTTCTAATCTGTTTTGTTTTTTTTCTCTAACAAGGCACCCTTACATCGACACAGGTGTCAAAACCATAGCATACAAAATGATTGTACCTGAAGTAACCTATTTAGATGAAAGATTCATTAATTGTGTTTTCTGGGAAATGGTTGCAGAAGGGAGCCATCTTTAAATCACCGACCCTCACTATTTATGGGAAGGGACGTCACAGGGGGAGAATAAAGACCTACTATGTATGAGGAAGGCGTCAGAAGGTGTCTCAGCAGTGTTTACACTTTAAAGCAAAAACTAAATAAATATTTTTTGTTATCTTTTATTCCTGATTTCTGATTCTAAGATAAAAAATCCTGGGGGTCATAATTTTTACCAGGTTTTGTTAGTAACAGTATTTAGCACTAAAACAATAACATGGACATCACTTGGAAGTTCAAAGATGCATTTGATTTCTGCAGCAACAACTTTATTTTACATATTCTAGGCAATAAAACGTGTCTTTTTTTCCTTTAAATGGTTCCTTGTTTGTAAGATAAATGCATTTGGGGATGATCGACACAGTTTAAGTTGCCCCATGAAAAACTTGAAAAACCCTGTCTGCCAATGCCAAACAGTTTCTGTTGAAGACAATGTGAAGGTGTGGGGGCAGCGTCTCCCTCACTGAAACAAAGCAAAGCTTTTTCAATGGCCTGGCCATTCATGACAGACCAATACAACCGCATAGGCTTACTTGCAATAAATGCTGACTGACAAACCCAACGCCATCCAACAACAGTGTGGAACCAGGCTAGTGACCTGCACGAGGAGAAGTCTCCATGCAGTTGTGGTTCTGTAAGATAAATGGTTCTTTCCAATAAATGTCACCGAGGGTTAGGAATAAGCAGCGAGAATTTGGTAAGTAAAACATCCAACTTGGCTGCTCAACCTAAAAATACAAACATGACATTGGCTAAAGGGAAACAAAAAGGTTATCTCACTCTGAGAGGATTGTAATCAGGCAAATATCTGTGTACGGATACAGAGACAATTCTGCTGCTTTTGAATTCCCAACGTGTGCAGGGGCCACCATCAATGGTAAATGGAAGAAGTTTAAAACCACCAGGACTATAGAGATGGCTGGCCATCTAAACTGAGTAATTGGGGAACCTTCCAGAAGGATAACCATCACTGCTTCACAAAAAACACTACTAAGTATAAGACAAACGGGAGCCCAAAGATTGAACTCTTCGGTGTGACTCAGATCCACCAAAGAGTGTTAGAAGGAACCAGGCCAATACCATCACTGCAGCAGAGCATGGTGGTGGCAGAATAATGCCGTTGTGATGTTTTTGAGCAGCGGGGACCTTTCAAATATTTCTGTCTCTGCTGATGAATGCAAACCTAGACCAACATTGACACAGACGTACTGATGTAATTTTGAGTCAAACTGTGGGGTACACCTCGGTCACCATCCAGTTAAAATCACTGGCTAAAAATAGAAATATCAACTGATTAAAATCTTCTATAAAGACAGAGGATCAATCAGTGTTATACCCCATTTTTCTGACAATTAACAGTCTGTTTCTTGTACTATTTTAAGAAATATGTTTACAATAATTCAAGAGTAATTGTGACTGAAAATTTCCTTGACAACTCAGATATCTCCACCGCCGATATCGTATCATTGTTCCAGACTAGCTCTTGATGTCCCACCACTCATCACAGTGAAGATCACAGCTGACTAAATGCTGTCATCATGGAATGCGCTTGCTATTATGTTGCCGCTGAGCCATTCATTCAATGCCTTTGTTGACTGATGGCTTTTTGTTTGGCTGCAATTTAAAAGAGATGTCTCGTAGCAAAAAAACGTTGTTCTGCAAAGGGACACAAGTGAAAATCAGCATGATCGCTCTAATTAGAGACAGTTTCTTGCTGAATGGACTCTGGCGTCACATTTCACAATGAGGAGGAGAAGAGCATTTCATTTACTGACATACTAAAGACCTAAAGAAATCCAGTAATAGTTTTCGATTCAGCTGCATGGAAGTATTGCCTTTTAAAAAGAGTGAGGAAAAAAATCAAACATAGCAGGGCTTCAAGTTTCCATTCAAATCTTAACTGTGTGAAGGGTTCACAGCTCCCGGTGTGTCCCAGGGAAGAATGAACTGTGTGAACCCCAACAACCCATCTTTGTCTACATGTGAGAACGGAGCGGTCACAAGATTCAGCAAACACTCTTAGGGGCATTCCTGTGCACATTCCAGCATCTCAATGAAATAACGTATATGTGCCAAAAAAAAAAAAAGGTACAACATCCAGTAAAACATTACAATGGATGATCCCGGTGGGAAACTGGGGCAGAGCAGTTCTATTTTCTCTGGCTATTTTTTTCATTCAGTTTGAAGACAAACATGCAATCAAAAGTTTAATTCTTTTTTTTTAAATCTTTTTTTACCCATTGCCCATCCAAAATCTCCCCTACATGCTTTTCTCATTCAATACTGTTAAATCTGGAGCTTTGCTCTACATTGTTTCATCACGTTGTGTTTAAGATGACCTTAGGTAACCCTTGTAGCCCCCAGCTGCCTCAGGTCCTTCCTCTGTGCCCCTCTGGTCTGGTATCTGTCTTGGTGGGTGGGCTGGGAGGAGGTCTTGCGGATGGCTTTTTAACTTCACTTTGACTTTTAACCCTGTTGCTGAGGTTTCCAAAAAATAAACCAATAAACCAGTCACTCAGTTCAGTTCTTACTTTTCCATGTCATTTCCTCCACTGTGTTTTTTTTCATTAAATTTCAAAACTAAGTAGATTCTAAGGTTTATAAAGGCAGTTTAATGTGTCCAGGTAATATTTTTAGTGTTGGTGAAAAAAACATACTTTTTGGTCTGCTTCATTAAGTGGTGACATTTAAAAAATAAATCAGTCTGGGACCAATGGCAGGGCTAAGTTTAAGTATTTAAAAGGAAAACCCGATTTTAATGTTGTATACTGCCATCTGCTGGTGATTAGTGAGATTCACACCATTAAGAGAATATACGGTCAAATGTGTTATTATTAGTTTATCCCTGATGCCTGCTCTATTGATTCATTTTTCCTATATAATGCACGAGCAAAACTGTAGTCAAAACACTTATTCAAGATGAAACAATAACATGTTTTGAAGTTTTATTATTACCTGTTCAACAATTTAATTAACATACAACAGTCTCATTGGTGTTCAAAATTTATTTGTAAATCATGTTACAGGTATATTTAAAACATGAGACAATTATGGCATTAAAAATATGTTTGCTACACTTATTTTACAAAGTGAATATCCAATTGATTACAAAGATTTGATTTATCCTACTTCGATTCTAGCTTAAAGGACAAAACAAAATAATCTTCGTCTAAGGATGCCAATTACACTGGATCAGTAAATAATATTTGAAGGAGTACTTGATTGGTCTCCTTTTAGACGATCAACTGCATCAATGCGGCATGACATGGAGGCAATCAGCCCTCTATTAAGCTGAGAAATAATGGAAGCCCAGATCGCTTATAGCCACCTTCAGGTGTCTTCCTCTTGACAAGCATTATGAGCTTTTTTCTGGTAATTATTTTGCTGAATGGACAAAGGACCAACGACAGCAAATGACATGTCAACGCTGTGTACATTACACACTGGACTTAAAGCAATTTGAATTCTGTGGCTCTTCACTCTTCCATTCGACTGTTGGGTATTTATTTCAAATCACAATGCAAGCTTTATCAGTCATTTTATAAGAGGATATACCAATAAAATTGTCATCTATTGTAGCAGTCGAACATCACATTTTCTATAGAATGTACAATATGGAAAACCAACTTGAGAGCAAATCCAGTTTTGTTCGACATATTGGGCTGTTTTTTTTATTTTTTTCATAGTGACAACAGTAAAGCATACACAGTTGTGCCACAATTAAGTTCAAATGTGACTTTCCTACCAATAACCTTTTTGTACAAATTAATTACCTAAAGATTTCAAAATAAGGACAATTTTTGTAAGAAAAGTAAATCCTGACATACGTAAATAGTTAAGGGTCGTCTAATTCATTTTCTCGGTACTGATGAGCCTTGAGACTGCAGGGTTTGTCACTTGAGATATGTAGTTCTGTGCCCTTAAGTAATGAAATAAATTTAAGGGTGTAATTCCCATGAGTTTAGAACTTGAGTTGCTCTAAATATAGCCACTGTAAAAACTGCCACAGACAATGATTAAAGACAAGACAAATGTTGAAGCGCCAACGGCTCAGAACTTTTATTTCAAGAGAAATGAGGGTTAAAATTAAATTAAAATATAAAATTTTGTTGGGCATATCTGGTCTGTAGCTTTTAAAAGAGGTATTGACACAAAGAGGGAAGGCAGCTTCTAGCTTCTAGGAGAGGGAGCTAGGCGGGAGAAGATATAAATTTGAGCATGAATTACCATTAGGCAATACAGGAAGTCATGTATAAAAAAATAAAAATAAAATAAAGAGACAGATGCAGTTAAGTCAATATAAACCCCACCCCCATCTGAAATGTCCTCATATGTGATCAGTGCTACTGCTCTCTCCTTTTGCTTTATCTCCCAGGAGGGCCGGATGATTTATCGTCACCCTCATATTAAATGTAACAATTTTTCCTGCAGTTTTGAAAAAAGTAAACAAAAAGTCCTTCAAAAATAAAATGCGGCAACCACTTTATGTTCTACCATTACATATACAGTATATATATATATTTATATATAAATACATACATAAATATCTTACATGTACAACCAAATTTGAAAAGAGGAGGGGAAGAGAGAACCCAAAAGACCTATGAGGACTTGGGGAGGTGGGGAGAGCAAGAAGCTCTTTGTAGGGGTAGTGTGCCTGGGTTTTGTTTTTCCATTTATTTTGTTTGAACTTTACACACGCTCTCATGCAACCACACAGCCTTTTGGGGGAGAAGGGAACGGATGGCATTCCTCAGTTTGCCCAGTAGGGAGAGCTGCCGTAGCTGGACTTGCTGCCTTGGGTTTTCTGCTGCATACTGCTGGACTGATTTCGCTGACCCGGACCACCCTGTGACAAAGAAAACAATTATTTAGCTGAAATTTTCTTAGCTGATAAAAAAATTTCTATAAATTCACCATTCCAGAGATGCACAAGATTAAAGGGTTTTTGTGATGCGTTGGCCCGTGTTTACCTGTCCATCTTGTGTTAGATGATGGTGAAGCAGCTGGGAGTGGGGTTGTTGGTGTGGAGGCAGGATGTGGAGGAAGGGCGCCGGCGCGTAGCCGGGAGCGCCGCCCGGGTTCATGGGGCCGGTTCCTCCGAGCGCTGAAGGCAGACTGAAGGGAGGCGGCGTCGCTGTGTGGAAGCCTTGCTTGTCAAACGACTGAGAAACAACAAAAGAGGTTCTTCTTAGTTTGTGTTGACTAATAATAAGACTGGTGCCATTTGTTTTATTCTGCCCTGTTGCCAGACAAAGATCAGTTTTGACATAGATATCTCTAAAATGTGTCCATTTTTAATCTTTTTCCAATTTGTTTGTTTTCTGTAAGTAACTAACTTTACAATGAAATAAGTCACAAAAATAATTTCAAAAAGGAAAAAAAAAATTACCTTTGCATATGTGAAAATGTTTTTAGGCTAAAATTAAAAAAACAAATTATAAGATTTGATTATAATCTGAACTTGCCTCTTTAAGATCAAACGGAGGCACCTCCCACTCTCCACTGTAGTTTTCATTAATTAAATGACGAGCCTTTTGATTATGACCATAAAGACAAACAAGAGACTGTTTGATGCCTAAAACGTGACAAGACTAAACTCGATGAAAGGTGAATGCATGACATGTCCGTCTATCATGACTATAAATTGTCTGTCAAAAGCTAAAAACTACCAGTACTATCATCAGTACTTCAATCTCTTGCTGAATTTGAAATTTTAAACTTGGAGGAAAATGGTTAACAAAAAACAACACTGCCCATCTCAGTGTTAAAGGCTGTAGATGCTCTAACATTCTAGCTTAAATGTAACCAAAAGCTGTTAAGTTATTAATTATTTAATCAGTCATGATAAAAACCCACCTGTGTCTTGCTGTAAATGGAACCTCCCATGTCAGGAACTCCACCTCCTGCTCCCGATCCAGATAACCCTGTAGCTGAAAAATGAGAGAAAAGGAGAAATGATAAATATTTCAATGAAACATAATTAAAACTAAGAAAACCACTTCAGGGGTTAAAAGAAGACGGAAAAAAAACCCAGTAACTTCACTGTTTAGCAGTAAATCTTAAATGTTTGTTACCATGTTAGTATTACAGACACCAGCCCGCAGAAAAAAGCATATTAGGTGAGGAGGTGCAGAAGCACGTCGTCTCACTTTTTCACGACCCTCTGCAATGAGCTGCTGTATGCCATGTGCTTGTATTTGTTTTCACTGCTGTAAATATTGTTTCCGTATTCAGGTGTTGTTTGTACCTTTCCCTGGGCCGCTGCCTGCTGATTTGGCCTGTGACTGGGCAGAGCCTCCATACCCTGTCTTACTGTATTCCCCAGCGTGGGCTTGAGATAGGTCGTCAAAAGCTGAAGGACGAGGAACAGCGGAGGACAGAAAAAGAGGGGTGGGGGAATCAGAGAAGGGAGATGAGCAAATAAATGTCATGAAGAGGAAAATGGATAGGTGGAGAAGATGGGATTGGAGCGGGTCAGATAGATCAGGTAACCTGACTGATGGAAAGTGTGGCTATGTCCAACTTCAGGAATGGCTTTTAGCTAAAGCAAGCAGCGTAGGCAAAAACACAGGCCACACACATGCAGTCTGCAGTCAAACAGCTTTTAAACTTATGACTACGTGCAAAAAAATGGGAAAGCGTAGTCCCGCCTCACCTGCGCCGTAGGCATGCTGTCCGTAACTCGGCTGCTGCTGTTGGTGGTACTGACTGGAAGGGTTGGCCAGGCCCATCGCTGGCTGCTTGGCAGAAGATGGAGGCATAAAAACCGCAGGGCCGTACTGGAAGGCTGAGGGAACGCCAGGCATGCCAGCGTAGTATGGCAGACCTAACACGAGAGTAAAGCATACTGACTCATTTAAAAAGGAACCAGATTTAGGAATGTTTGTTACCAGTAAAAAGAATATATATATATCCTTAATGTAAAATCCTCTTCCAGGATACTGCAGATAACTTGTAATTTGATATTGTGTCATAGTTCCATGTTTACCCTCTTTGGCCAGTCGCTTCTGATAAAAGCGTCTGCCAAATGTGCAAGTGTAAAACAATAATTTAAACAACCCAATCTGAATACTTAAGCTCATAATTTATACCATTTTGTTTTGTGGTACATTAGATTAAATTTAGTTTCAGCTTGTGCCACTTCAGCCCAATTTTACTGCTAGTTTTAAACTTTTATCTTTAGCTTTAAATGTCAAGCAATAAAAAACTTTGGACAACTCATAAAAAAAAAAAAACACTCCTCTGATTACAATTTTTCATGAAAATGGTGTACGTTTTGTTTGTGACAGGTTTTCTTTACCAGTGTATCCATAGCCAGGCGGTAGAGGAGGGTTGAGGAAGGCCTGGTTCTGAGTCTGCTGACCCTGGTTCTGACCCTGCGCTTGATTCCCTGCCTGCTGGTTCTGTTGGCTCTGCGACTGAACCCCAGCTGTAGACAGGCTGGCTGGAGGTGCCGGGGAAGAAGAGTCGTTTCGGCCAAACTTTGTTGCTTCACCTGCAAAAAAAAAAAAAAAAAAAAAAATCCAATTCATCATTTCAAGGTTTAGAACATTTGACTAATCATGCATAAAAACCACTATACTAATTTCATTTCGGCTAGATGGTTTAACTTTTACTTTTCTTCATGCACTTAACTTATGATTGTAAGGACTCCTAATGGAATAAAAAGTGAAAACAGCTATTTTAAACATCTGCATGTAAAGTTCATCATTATTTGGATAAACACTATAATTTACTTTTTTTTTAAGGTAAAATATCATAAATGCCTCAGTGGCACATTTGTAAATCCTACTTCATGAGGACCGATTGCTGATTAACGTGCTTCAACAAAGTACTGTGAAAAGACTGTGGACTCATATTTCTTTCATTTTTAAGAAAGGTACAATTATTTAGAAAAAATTTTTTTCTCATAAATACACATACATTTTATTTTGTTTTCACAGTGTTGTTGACTATACAGAGGGGATGTTCAAAGTAAACAAACTTAACTCACCAGAATAAGGATTATTAGCCAGACTATCTCTTCCAGGGATTGGAGCTGTAGCACCAGGGAATGTTACACCATAGTAGTCCTAAAGGGGGGAAAAGAAAAAGAAAAATTAAAGTGATAAAGAAGGTATGAAATGTAATTAATGAACAAGCCTCTGCATGGATAATTATACAAACTTTCTAAATCCTAAACTCCCTAGTGGTTTGACCCAAGAAAAGCAGTCTGGTTAAAGATCCGCTTGTGCAGCAGCAATTCTGTGTCGCATTGTTACAATGATAGAAATAAGCAAATGGAAGTATTGCTGTGTTATGGAGGATTTTGTGTTAATCTGTTACCACCATGAGGAAAGAAAATCATTTGGTTGCACATTTTGCTAAGATTAGCATCTACTGCAGACAGAGCTGGCAAAGAGCTAAAACAGATCAAAATAAAATTATTGTAGAAAAAAATTTAATAAATAAAAAATAATACATTTCCACTGAAATTGTGAAATCCATTTGAAAAGTGAGTTAAGCTTTTAGATGCTACAATCTAAGACTTTCATGGATGTTAATTATATTTAGATTGGAGAATTAAACAAAGTATTTCCATTGTTGTCAATAGTTGTAGGAGCAATAAGTATGCAGTGCACATATGAGTAAATGTGTGTCATTACCTGTATGCTCTGTGTCACCAAGAAAAACAGACTTACCAAAGGTAGTCGTGACTGCAGCATTTGCAAGTCTTCATATCCATAGATCTGCTGTTGGAATGAAGGACATGTAGTAAATTAGAACTTTGTAAAATCTTAAAGAAGATTTCTGTTACAGAGACCAATATTCTTAGCATTTCAAGAATCACAATTAATCCACCGAATGGCACAAATGATCCAAGACCATATACCATTAAATCGATTTTCAGTATTTATACTTTTCAGCTGAATACCAAGTTAATATTGGTATTCTCCCAGCCAAAATTAATCTTAAAACGGCAATCTTTTAGGGAAATGTCCCTGATTGTTTTGCACACTTTGACAGTTATTTCTGATTTCTTATTTGTAAAAGGTACCAACACTAAATTATTTTACATGTATGTTTTTCTTTTTAAAGACAATAAAGATAAGACACTATAAATTAGATAAAGTTACCGGGTAAGCTGGGAGCAAGCCACCAGGACTCATGATGTACTGGTTAGCCAGTAGCGGCGGCACTCCTTGGGCCAAATTAGGAGGAGCTTTACCTGCAGGGAGGAAGTGACATAAGAACATATACATATTTGGATTTGACCAAAACAGATTCAGCCTAGGTGGGGGAAAAAAAGTGTTTATGTGACCTAAATTTTCCGGTTGCAGTTATAAAAATAGCCGTACCAGAAGAGGTTGTGATTTGGGGCGCTGTGCGGCTGCTTGATGCCAAAATTGTGGCGTTTGCGCCATTCTGTGTCAGTCCCGATGCTCCTAATTGGTGGAGACCATTGGAGGATGAACTACTGACAATGGAGGGTGCATTGGGGGGGACAGCTTGGCTGGTGGAAGATGATGATGATGTGAAGGCATGAAGGTTGTTGCTGCTTTCCTCATTGTTAATCTGGTCGGGGTGGGGTGGGGGTGGGGAGCGACACACGACACAATACAGTTCATATAAGATAAACTAACAAATTTTAATAATCTGTCAAAAATGCAGAAAAACTTACTGTGATGGAAGAACTGGTGACAAGAGCTGAGCCAGAAGAGAGACTACTGTTCATGTGACTATGAAGAAAATAAATGTGTCAACTTGATGGGAATGTAACAAAAATATAAATAAAAGCATGATCTATGAGATTCAGAGATGTTTCTCTCCACATTGTAGGATTAGGATATGTGCTTGTAACCATCATTATCTCCACGGTAAATGTCAGTATGATTGGACCAGCCATTACCTGCTGAGTGACGACATGGGGCTCGAGTGGGATGGTGTAGCCGCAGGAGAAGGAATATGGAGTCCTGATCCTCCCTCACTTGTCATAACAGGAGATTCTGTTTTCAACGTTCTTGCAGATACTGAACCTGGTTTAAAAAAAGAAAAGAAAAAAAGAGAAAAAATTGTTATGTATGGTGAAGGAATTAGTAGAAGGTTTAGTAGAAAGTATAAAACATATAGTACTTACTTTCCTGTGTGCCCTGCGTCTTCATACCACTGTAGCCATTCTATAACATACAAAAGGGGCATTAATTTCAGATTAATATAAACAAACCTTCAAGAGCTAACCGTGACTAAAGTGTTTTTACCTACCGTCATAGGAGCAGAGCCACCTGATGGGACATCTTTGCTCTGTGAGAAGCCAAGATGAGGAGGCAAAGCTCTTGGGCCACTGTTCTCTACTCGACTGGTTGGAGCAGGGAGAGAAGAGGGCGGTGGGGCCGCTGCACTAGGGAGACCAAGTGAAGGGGAGGGAGTAGCACCAGGTAGGCCCAGAGAGGGGGAAGGAAAGCTGGCATCTGATACAGCTGAGGGTAAGCTGCTCATATGGTCACTGTTCAAAGACCAAGAAAACAAAGTAGTTGTGAGAAACACAAAAAAAGACAATAGAGCAAAGATGGAGCAGCAAATGTCAATAGACCTAGCATAGGGGAAATTACATGGATTTAAAATACTTTATATATATAAAAAAAAAATATATATACAAAAGATTTAACCTTTCACAGAACTGACTGGATTGTCCAAATGTAATTCACTATTTTATCATTTGATGCCTGTGCCCTACTTGTTATTCATTGGTATTTTTTGAGAAAGAAAAATGCTTAAGCTTAAATAAAAGCCTAATTTATTAGGAATACTCCTGTGTTCTGTAGTATGAAAATTATCTGTAATATATGCATACCTCACAGATGGTGACTTGGGGAACATGCTTTTCTGTGCCTGCTGTGTGGGGACAGCAGCAGCCGGCAAGGTCGTCTGAGCCATGCTGGATGTATGTTCTCGGCCCAGTTCTGTCTTAGAGTCTGCCGTTACATTTCCAGCTTCAGATCCAAAATCAAGAGCTCCAAACTGGACGTCGAGACCGGGGATGTCTGCAGAGCCTGGCATTTCTACCGCTGACGATGGAATCTGAGACAAACAGAAAAATAAGGCGAAACCACACCCGATTTAAATCATCCACATAAAAAGAGGTTTAAAAACAACAACGCTGCGTGGTGTTGTGGTTTTTCAACTAAATATGGATTAGCTCAGAGTTTGAAAAAGTGAATCATTATACAACATGAAATAATGTGCTACAAGTAAAATCCCTGTAGAGTCTATACTAAAAACTTTTTGCACGTTTTTATGTTCTTAAGAGTCTTGAAGTTTTACCTTTGATGTTAGAGGAGCTCTGCGTCGTTGGGTCTTTAACTGGCGCTGAGGAAGATCAGTGATTGAAAGCTCCAGGCCTGACAGCTTTTTTCCTGGAGAGGACCCATCTCTTACAGGGTGGCCGGATGTTTCCTGACCTGAAATTTAAAGCACATTTATATAAAATAAAAGTAGAAGGATCAGGATTACACACGTCAAAGAAGTCACGCAAAACATGAAAGCACATCATTATCTCCCAATACAGAGACGGGTAAATCTGTTTGCCTTATTTATTTCTTTAGCTTAACTATCACAAAACTAAAATAGTGCATTTTTAATGTGTAAATATATACACAAGTTTTAAGAACATTGTATTAGTGGGAGGGCTTTCTCTCTCTGAACCCTTTCATTTTTGTAAAACTTTAGAATAATGCCCTCTAGAGGCACAAAAATTCAATAATTAAAAAAGGACTAACAGTTTTCTCTTTTTTAAGATTTCTACACACTGCTGATTAGCGGGGTGGACGACAGCTGATACTGACATTGTTTGGCTTGATAGAAATATTTTCAGGCATGAAAAAAAGTTAGAGCTGCAATAAGGGCGTTTCACCTACAACGCAGTCTGCGGTAACAGATTTGAAACGGGTATTGGTTTTGTTAGGGACCATTATGAAATAATGCAAAATTGTTTTTGGAATACAATGGTAACTTAAAAAAGAAAATAACTAATGGTGAATTTTAGGCTTTTGTTTTATCTGTAATAAATATGTATCCTTCCGTTTTAAACAGAAGAGAGAAACATGACATGTATTTATTAGTGTATTGAACTATTCAGTGGTTTACCTGGCGGCGTTGGGGCCTGTGGTGCGTGTGACTGAGACAGACCCAGAGGTTCTTTGGTGGGCAGTATGGAGGACTGCTGCTGCCTTTGAGCAAGCTGACTGAGAACTGCAGACGGCTCTGGCTGATGCTTTATTTCCACTTTAGAAGACAAACAGACAAATACCATTGTAGCTTAGCTGCAAACAGACAATTAAATAGTAACACTCATGCCTTCATTTTTAAGCAGTGTTTCTTAAGTTTAGCTTACAGTTTTGGGACACAAGAGGGCTGTTTTCTGCCCTCTGACTCTTGGTATCGGCAGTAGATGAAGCTCCAGGAGCAGGACTTTGCAATGGAGGCTGTCCCAGGTCTTTTGAGACAGAAGTGCTGCTGGTCGCCAACATCTGACTCGTTCTCTGAGACAGTCGAGGACCATTGAGTTGCTCCGACATGGAAATCTCTGAGCCAGGCCCCTGCTTTGGTGCATTAAGAGACCCAAAACCAGAACCTATGACTGAAGACTGGGAGTGTGACAAAAGATAAAATTACCACGACTGTACTAAGGATTAGTAATGCATATAAAATAAAAGGTTGTTAAAGTGGTGCAAGTGTGTATGGTAAGACATACCAGCGCTGCATGTGCATAGGTGGTGTTCGCAGACGCGGCATGAGCGTAGCTGTGCGTTGCAGTTCGTCCATTGTGGTGGGAGTTGGTGAAAACCAGGCTTTGGCCCAAATCCTCTGCAGAGGGACAATCAACAATTGCTCCCAGATCGGAATCCACAGAACCTCCTACGGTAACTCCAGTCTTAGGCAGTATGCTAGCCAGGTCCACACTGAGCCAAACCAGGACAAGAACATAAGTATTAATGACATCAGACCAAGCGTTTTATGGTTGAGTGGACACTGAACATAAAGACCTACTTGTGCCCAGGTGTGATGTGGTCAGCTGGAGCAGAAGAGGCAGTGAACACTTTGGTCTCAGACAACTGAAAGGACATAAATAAAGCCATGAGTTTTACATGTTTTTATGTAAATCACTGCACACTCAACTTTATTTTAAATGCAAACATCATTTTTATCAACAAGAAACACCTCAAATGGGTTAAGAAAACGTTTTAGGTCCACAGATGTTTTGCAAACTTGCTTGTTTTTTTTTAGTCAGGCTTTAGCTTTACAAAAGATACCATCTAAACCCAGGGCAGTTTTTGTGCCAGGTTAAATATAAAAAAATTGAAGCAATTCTCAGTATTTTAAACATTCTACAGTACTATAACAAAATCAGAGCTATAAGCAAGATCCCTTTACATCTTTTTCATCCCTTTGTCTCAGAAAGACAGAACATAGGTCAGGGATGCAAAGGGACTGCACAATACTTTGAGATTCATCAACCTGAGGGCATTTAGCTATTTTGGTTTGATCAGGATTTCAAATTGGTCATAACAGTGATTATAAACTAAATGAACGGAAAAGAGAGCAAAACCGTATTCAGATAATATCTTAATTCCACCCATTATCAGATTAAACTCCTTTCTCCAACATTGATGAACTTTTTAGGTACAAAACTGATATGAATAACATGGCAATGTGTAGCTGGGAATCGACAGGAATTGAAAAGGGGGCAAATTGATATGAAGCTATTTGAGACATTAGAAGATAAACAGCACTAGGTTAAAACAGGCTCCTGCTTCAAGAAAACGAGTTTTACTCAAGGAGCAATTATTACATTACTAAGAATGTACATATACAAATTGTTGTCATATTTTACTAAAGGCAGGTAGTTGGAGATAATCAAAGGTTTGTGGGCTAATCAGTATTTTGCCAAACCAATATATACATTAGCAGTTATCCTTTGAATGGTAAGGTTTTATTAAAAGCACAGGTGTAAGTATGACAAACAAAAAATAACATCAATGCACTAACTATCCATGGTACTTTATGGACTAACTCATCTCAAACAGTAATGCCTTACATCCTCGTTCCATTCTTCTGGATTCCACTCTTCCAGATTTCCACGCCATGTTCCTGATGAACATACAAAAATAGCAGAAATCTGTTCAACATATCAAACTGTGTTTGGGTTTAGTTTTAAAGCAGCAATAATGTCCTACTGGAGAGCAAACTGAAAGGTAATGCCTTCTTAAAAATCTGAATCTAACAATAAAATGTGGAATCTTAGTGTTTATCTTCTTATTTACCAGCTCCCTCAACATTTCCGTTCCCCTCCAACCTGTCCTGTTTTGCTCTGGAGTTTGAGGTGTAGTCAGCAGGATTAAAAGTCCTACAAAGACAAAAACATTTTTCAAAGATAATTATTAAACGCTACAGCACCATCTTTCCTTTGACCGAAAGTTAGGCGTCAACTCATTGTTCTGTTTCTGTAATCAACAACAATTAAAAAGATAAAAGCATCGAACATGTTCTTACCCCATTCCTTGAGAAGAGAACCTGTTTCCAACAGTACCTCTTCCTCTCCCGCGCCCCCCGACTCCTGAAGAGAAAGGGAAACAATGTAGCTAAATGGAACCATTCAGCCTGTCTTGCCAATTAAGAATAAAGATAAACCACAAAAAAAATTTTTTAAGAATAATAAATATATCACCCAATCCAGGTTTTTTTGTTCAGTAAGCCAAACAATAAACTGTGGATTTGCAAGAATTTCTAAATCTATTTTACTCGAGTGTTTACCTCTGCCTCGCCCTCTGCGCCCACGATCACCACCCCTATCTCCGGGAGTCACCTCAAACCCATTCTCCTCTGAACGACCTAGATTTCAACCAGAACAAGTATTGAGGAATGTAACTCAAACACAGAGTTCAAAACTCACCAGTCTTTCATAATTTTTTACCTTCTCGACCTCTGCTGATTCCTCGGCCTCTCCTGTTGGTCACTTCACGTCCACGGCTGGCCTCCCGTTCTCCTTTCTTCTCCCTGCTCTCTTTTAAATCCGAGGCCCCTCCCTCTTTTCCAATACTACGCTTCTTCCCTACAGTCTCCCAGGAGTTCTGAACAGCAAACAAAGTAAATGTTGGTGCTGTGATGTAAAAGTGTCACTGGAGGACACTTTGTTTCAACAAAATTGATATTTATGAGAGTGCCCTTACTGTGTCAGAGGTACTCTCAAGCAGAAAATTGATGGCTCTGTTTACATCTTCATTGCAGTCATGTAGGGCTACTACACATTCATCTTGGCTCTTTCCAGTTACCTCAATCAACTGAGTGTACAAAAGGAGAACTAAGATGTTAGGTTAATTCACAAAGTTATGCGCCTGGAAGATGAATTTTTCTAGGTTACGTTTACTTTATATTTAACACCTGTGCGTGAGGATACCTGTTTAACCTTGTCTTCAAAGTCAGCATCATTATTGTCATAGATCATCTGCGCCAGACGTATCTGCTCTGCTGTGGCCTGATAGGAAGAAACGAAACAGAACTTAGCAAGATCAATGAGAAAATTGTGTTGTCCTGTTCTTGTCTTATTCTGTTAAAAAAATTTATGTAGGTTTTGACTGATAAGAGTTTATTGTGTATTTCCTGAAATCAGTTTCTTTTGTGAATTTGACCTGGAAAACATTTTCTTTTCTTTGTGAATCAAAGAATGTAAGACAAACACTGAAAATATTTCCTAGCTTTCCAACAACAAGAATATTTTCTTTGTAGGAAAATCACTGATTTAAGAGGGTTTTTCAAAAATAAAGTCTAGATTTTAAGGAGGTTGTTATTTTGAACTGTATTTAGCACCTTACATATAGCAATTGGAGATATCTAAATGCAAGAATCCTTCATTTCTTAAAAGAAAAAACCCTCTGGTTTTAAAGGCAGATTAACATAAATGATCTGAAAATTTAACAAATCCACAATGTTGCATACAGACAGTACAAAAAGATAAATAAATGTAACATAAAGGCAACCGTGTTGTATTTAGGCCACCTAAATAGCTTAGAAAGTCTCTGCCTTGCTGTCTGAGTAGAGCTCACTACCATGTTTTGAAGATTGATTTCAAATACTCTCTTTATCTCCAAGCATCCCCTGAGATCTATTTTAAATATCTCCTGTTAACAGCGTCCACAATGAGTGTTGTCAGCAGATTAGTCACCGACCAGTTAAGGTGCAATAAAGATCAAATATTAAAGTTTCCTGGATGACCGGTCACTGCCAGAACCCATCGAGCCAAAACTCTGTAAGATTTTTTTCTGGTTGATCTAAATGACGTTTAATAGTTGATCAAAATAAAATATGAGGATAAAAACAGTGGATTGCTCACCTGTATCTGTTTCTGTGGTTGTGTTGTTTGGGTGGTTACGGGCAGCGTCTTGTCCCGAGTCCCTCGGGATGGATTGCTGACCGCTGAAGTCATCATATACAGTATATACAAAAAAAATGTATGTACAAAATAGAAAAATCTAAGGGGGAGGAAAAGAAATACAAAATAGGTAAGGGGAATGAAACTTTGTGAAAGGGTAGAGCTGAATGTTTGTTTTGTACACTTGACATAGACAGGCTACACAAAGTTATATACCATGTAAGACTATAACCCCTTATCTGCTGCCCCCCCACCTTCCCAGTTAAATTTAGCCAGCCAAGAGGGGACCGTCCAGGTGTCATCTTACAGCTCTCTCACCACAAAAAAAAAAACAGGCAGTATTTGCCAGTGTTTATTATTGAGGGACAAATATTCTTCCTGTCGATCAGCCACAAGAGTTTAACACTAAAAAAAGGAAAACAGATTAAAAAAACAACACAAACGGGGAATGGATATAAAGGCCAAAATCACTAGAAGTTGAAAGCACAAAAAACAACGAGGTATACGCCACAGATATTTTATTTTATGTTTTTGATAAGGCACCAGATAATGTTAGCATGTAGCGGATTTAGAAGGACTTAAAATGCAGAGTGACGTATGGTTGTTGAAGTTTGGTACCAAAAAAAAGAAAAGCCGTAGATGTTTAAATTTCCGTGTTTTGGATGTTTATCGTGTTTTTCACGGTCAAATAACAGAAATAACGGGAATTTAAAGGCGCCCAACTGAAAATACTGGTAACGTTCACTCAAGCTCCTAGCTAGCTTTAGCCTAGCAACCCCCTCGCCTTTGTTCTTTCTACTATATACGCCATCCCGGAGAACCGCCGTGAATTACTCGAAGAACATCCGCTCGGCCACTTTACTGCTGCTCCACGTATCCGACATGAAAAAAAACAATACTTTTGTTTGAACTGCCAGCAAAACCGACGTGGGGAAACAAACGCACTTGACAACTACTGCGACGACGTTTCCCTTTGTGTAAACCAAACCAAGATGCTATTATTAGCATCCAGCTAACACTTTCAACGACAGCAACAGTGCGCGTGTCTCCCTAAAATATATGTTCTGCGGTTCTTACACGTCTTTTCTTTTTACTTTTTGGACTGCTGAACAAACAGAAAGGGTCCAAACAGAAACAGGATTCTAAGCTACAAGACTAACGAGTGGCAAAACGTTACCAGCTCCGGCATGTGAGAGGCCTTTTACGAAACGCAATACAATGGCTCAGTTTGGACCTCGCGTGTTAGGAAATCGCCGACAACCTGCTCAGGTCATGTTTATACACATAAAATGTCCAACACTCGCAAAGAAAACGAATACAAAAATATACACGAAACATATATTTTTAATTCTTCATACGTGTTTTGAACATATTTCGACAGACAAATGTGACTATCTCTTTACCTGCTAACACGCTTCGCTCAGCCAGCAGGCAGCAGCAGACGGTGTCACGTGACCCACCGCGCCGTCGTTTAACGTAAGGAATCCGAGCGCCACAAACAAACGTGAACACCAATCAGAAGTGTCCACCAGGTCACATGCTTCAACGTTGCAGCACGACGTCCGCAGCGTTCCAACATAATGTGTTTATTAATGTAATGTAATTCAGAGTACACACACACACACACACACATACATATACATATACATATACATATATATGTGTGTGTGTGTGTGTGTGTGTGTGTGTGTGTGTGTGTGTGTGTGTGTGTGTGTGTGTGTGTGTGTGTGTGTGTGTGTGTGTGTGTGTGTGTATATGTCACTGTTGTTATAAATGAAAGTAGATGGGTCTTTATTGATTTTAATTGCTTTACAGAAATATATACATATATATATGTATATATATATATATATATATATATATATATAGATTGTGTGTCTAAAATGAAGGCCGTAAGCCTCATCAATACAAAAAAAAAACTTGCGCGTAATGATTAGTGTGTAAAGCACATTTTATTTAAATATAAACCATCACAGCGACATTTAAAGAAATACAAACAGTTGTGACTATTTTAAGGAAATCTTAAACCCAGTTAGCAAAAATGATATTCTACCAAACAACGACTAAGGAAAATACCAATACCTGATTTGATCATTGTGAGAAACATTGTGCTTGATGTCCTTTGGGTCAAATACCAAAATTATTGATTGAAAAAGATATTTAAAAATGTTTAATTCTCATAAAAAACATATATAGCTGTATCACATGTATATAGTAGTTAATAAATTAATTTTAAACAGCAGTTTTTGCAGTTTTATAACAAATTGACCTGAAATACTCTCTGCCTTCAGAAACATCTAAAGCCAGAGAGTGTAACTTTTTAATCCATACTGTGTAATGTGATGTTGGCTCACATTTTAGAGCTATAAAAGCTACTGCTGTTCTGGACAGAATTTTCACATGGTTTAGGATTGTTTAAATAGATCGGTTTTATGATACTTCTGGATGCTTACTACTTTGTGGCTGAGTTGCTATTGTGTCCAATCACTTCAACCTTTTAATAATGCCATCAAAAATGTAATGTAGAGTATTTCCAAACAAGCAAAATTCATTGTGGCTAAGTCAGTAGCAGTGTTGCCTTGAAGCAACAAGTTGCCGGGGTCTTTTTTGCATGGACTTTGCATTTTCACAGGATGCAGGTCTGGGCATTCTATGACATATATCATGGCTAATTGGTTATTCATTGTTTCATTCATGTCAAAAGGTATGTCTGTGTGCATGACTGTTCCATCCTGTCTGTCCTATTTTTATTAAGTCTCTCGACCAATGAACACTTAAGATGTAAATAAGCCCTTCCAAACAAACAGTTGCTTACAATTGTTAGATGTAAATTTCATCAATGGAATTACTATTTATCTTATAAGGTTTTGTCCGAATTAAAGGTTCAAGTTTCCCCCCCAAAAAATCTTACATAATGAAAAATTATCTTTAAAAACTGTCAAATCTTCTTAAACCAAGATAAGACATCTAACACAATACTATTACTGGACATGTATGCACTGTGCCCTCCATATTCAAAGTAAAATGTTGCTCTATGTTTAAAGCACGCCGTTTTTTCTGTCTTCTTGTGTGGAGAGATTGTTGGTTGTCAGACATGCCATCAGCTGAGCTCTCATGCTGTGTACACATAGAGCCTTTCTTTCCATGATCTCTGACAGCTTGTGGACAAATTCCATAAAGCCCTGTTGGAGTGTACAAAAAGAAAAATGAGAGGGAAACCTCATTTAGACATTGTTTGTAGTTGACTTTGTTGAACCATATCATTCTGGTGGTAAAGAAGTTCCCCCTCTTTTTTACAAATAGCTTCCATCTCTTTTAGCTGCTCCAAGTGGGCCTCAATGATACACAACCTGTGGGCAGATAGAGGTAAAATAACGTGTTTTATGCATGAATAATAGTTTTGCATCATATATAATATGATAATAAAGGCTTACCTTGCATTCTCCAATTTGTCCAGGGTGAACAGGTCAATCCGGGGTTCAATTTGTGGGTTGCTGCTTTCTTCAACACGTAACTTAGCAGAATTGAATGGCTCAGCAACAACTGTTGAGTTATTGCAATAATCAGACTTTGCCGAGTTCAAGCAGCCAGACCGAGCCCCTGAGTGTTGCTTAGATATGTTGGCTGCAGTTTCTAAACTCATGTCAGGTGCACAATCTGGAGTATTGTGTGAAGAATGAGAGCTAGAACCATCACTGTTTTGGATAAAAGAGGAACCCTGGAATTTCATTATGGATGCAGTTAAGTTTTTCTCTAAGGTTGATTGTTTTTTCTCCTTGCAGTCATAAACTTGGAGGGAACAAGATTTGCTGGTGTCTAAAAAAAGAGAAAGATACAGTTTCACAGTGGTGATTTTTCTTTGCATGTATGTCACTTTTTTGAATGGGATCACTAAAAAAACAAAGTTTACATGATGATCTAATATATTTACATGTATGTGAACTTTGTAATTTTGTTACAGAACCTGTACCGCCCTCACCTCTTCCTCTGACTGTGGCTGGGATGCATTTCTTTTGCTGATGGTGATTGTTTGCTGAGGCAGAGTCAGATGTGGGAAATGCATTAATTTTGAGGATGTTTGTGTGCGGCAGCTCCAAAGGAGAAAAGGAGAATTGTGCATATTCATCATTCACTACCTTCTCTATCTTCTCCACATAGCAGTGACTTCTCTTTCCAGCTTTCCTCATTTCGTCTTTCTCACTCTCAATCGCACAGGTTGAGGTGTTGCTGTTGTCCCCTTGGAGAAAGGGGGTAGTGACAGCCTCATAGTCAGTATAAAGTTGGGAGATGCTGGGAGGATCCACAATGCATCTTAAAGAATCTCTTTGTGTATCAATTTGAGATAAATCAAACATTTTGCTGGTAATATCACATACTGGGGAAAGCAGGCTCTCAGCAATACCTTGCAAATGAGCTGAGTTAAACTGAGGATTTCTGCTGGAGTGGTCGGACACGCTTTTCTGCTCAGAGGTCCATGCTGGTTCTCTCGTTCTCTGCAGATTCCCATCTTTCATGTTCGCTGAATTGTAGCCACCAGTCAAGTGTCCCTCTGTTTTTGTTGATATTTGCTGTGACTCCCTCTTTGTGTTTCCCACCCAGCTGTACCTCATGTCTCCCCCCTTTCTACCCGCCAGTCTCTTTCCCTCCTCCCTCAAAGGTGGTTCGGCCATCACCGTCCTCTCAATTACACGCTTTTTATCCTCAGCGACATTCTTAGCGTTGTTTGCAAAGGTTTCAGTTTGCACATCCAAAGTCCCCTCCAGACAAGGATCCGTATGGGTAGAGACTGAACCCTGAGAGGAGTGCTGAAAGGAAAACTGCGATTTCTGAGTAAAGGAAGAGAAAGATGGACATGTAGACGATGAGGACGGATGTAGAAATGAAGAGGTTGGTGAAGGGAAACACTGCTGCAGCTGCTGATGATACTCTCTCAGATGCCTCATTTTCTCGATATCGTCAGTTTTATGTAATTCTCTTTCCTGTAACCCGTCTTCCTCCCTGCATGTGTCTCCAGGGCTTTCCACCTGTCTTCTTATTCTTGTCCACTCTGGTTCTTCTCTATCTCTGCCTTTAATAGTCTGCTGGTGGTTCTCATTTTCTTCATAGTGCAATCCTGACTCCCTCTTAGGAAAAGCTGAATCACCTTCTTTAACGCCTTCCTTGGGTTGTTGTCCCAACATCCGCTCTGATCTGCTATGTTTCCCTTTACCATGGTAACTGTAATTATCAGTGCAGCTTTCAGTTTCAGTTCCCCTATCCCGTCTGACATCTGGTCCTTGACTGAAAAACCAACGTTCACTCTGTACCGGCTGACCTCTGATTTGACTAATATGTTCAAGCTCTATGCCATTCCGGTTTCTTGGTTTTGTTTCATCTCCACAAGTAGTTTTTTTAGGTGTTGAGCAGAAAACTGTGTCACATTTTTTAGGTTTTGTTGTGTGTGTTTTGGGACTAAAATTCTCCATCTTATTTATCATGCTATAATTTTTTGAAGTTCCAACAATATTCCTGGTCCGTTTTTTGCTGCTGCTGCCTGATATGTCATTTTTGTTAGCGGGGGCCATGTTGCTTCTTCTTCTTCCTCCTCTTCCTCCCAGTTTCCCAGTTTTTCCTCTTAAGTCCTTCACACTGTACAAAACAGTTAGACAAAGACATAAATGCCTGAAACATTTCCACATTTTGTAACAATAAAACATCTAACCTCTATAATTTTAATGAAATTCTTTGTGATAGATTAGCAAAAGGCAGTACATAATTTTAAGGTAGAATGCAAATTATACATTGTTCAAAAACTAAAATCTATGATATCTGTAAAAATTATCCAGAGAAACCAATTGCTTTTAGAAGTCACCTAACTTAAAATATTGATTATAACTCTGTGTAATTTAAAAAGGTATAAATCAAGAAAAAAAAATGCTTCTTCAATACATAAAGGGAAATTCTCCCTATTTACCTGTTTCCTTTCCCTTTTAACACTTACCGATCTGCATATCGCAGAGTATTAAGTGTGTGTTCTGTTGTTGAGTGACCAGGTGAAATGTTGGCGATCATGCATGTCATTGAGTTACCAACAAAGGAGTCTTTTAAAACCTACAATGAGAATGAGACAGTTTAGGCTGAAAACACAAAAGAGATTACATATGTATCAGTGAGAAAAAAAACGGTATAGTTTTTTTTAATTCTTTTCTTATTAGTTAACATCAGTTTAACTACCTGAGTGAGTTTGCTTTGTCGGAAAGGTGTGTGATATTCCTCTTTGTCAAGCGAACGGATACACTCTTTTAGCTAAGAAGAAAAAGAAGATATGCTGAGAAGTGGAGATACAGTTGTGTGGAAAATGTTGTACATACTTCCTGCTTTTATGTTATTTATGAGGGAAGGTTACAGCAAAGTGCAGTAAATGTATAATGTATTATATTACATGATCATCAATAAGTGTAACTAGCTTAAAAAAATGTGGTTTCATGTTAAAGGAAAAAAAGTAAAGAAGCAATAGATTATCAATGTTCTGTAAAGAATGACTGTTATAAGGATTTTATTAAAACAAGTCAGGGGTTATGATAAAAGATTATCATAGGAAAACCTTTAAAGAAACTGCCAAACGTACCTGGAGTGGACCTCTGATCCCAACATCAGACAATGGTCAGATAAATTACAAAACATAAAAGGCAGTGTCCAAGAGTCTTACAGGCCTCAGTATGGAAAGTATAAAGGTTCATAAATGAGCCACAAGACATCTGAAGCAATGTTCCTTGGACAGATGAGACCACAGTCGAAGATTTGTCAGCTGAAGCAATAATGCATAGTAGAGATGGACAAAATATCCACCCAGCTATGTGAGACTGATACATTAGCACTGAAAACTTTTCTTACTGATTGTTGCAAAGGGTAATTTTACAAACTTCTAAATAAGAGGATGTACTGACTTTGAACTTTTTTTTCTTATGACTGTTTATCATGAACTAAAGTGAAGAGTATCTGAATGTGTAAAGGAGTGTCTTACAGCCAGCAGACTCCGATTGATTTCAGCTCCCTCCATGTGGCTCCGTTTGTTTGCCTCCTTGGCGTCTGATGCCCTCTCACTTCCTGCCAGGTCTACAAACCACATTCTAGACGCACACAAACAACTTGTTATATTACATTTTTCACAATGCTTTAAATCTATCGGATGATCAGTTCAAGTTCTCTGGGCTTCATACAAAATATGGAATCATCAAGAAGTCATTAAAATAATCATTAAATATTTAAGACATAGTGGGAACGACTTGCATTTCAAAGGCCCATCAGTTGACTGTAGGCACATCAAGGTTAGATTTCCTGGCCAGGTATTGAGTAAAGTGCAGCACTTGCCATTGGCGAAACTCATGGTGGTAAAACAGTAGTTTATGTGTATCCACTAAACAAATCCCCAAAGTTCATTTCTCCCTATTTGTGCCGAAAGATCAAAGTTAAACAAATACTATATACCTTTCTGTGTTTATTTGTATCCCAGCTGAGTTTAATTTTGTGTAAGGAATGAGAATATCCAACAAGGGAAAATTACAAGGTAGAAATACACAAAGAATAATAAACTGGGGAAAACAATGAATAAAATGGACTGAAAAAAAATCACCAAAATGTTGTGAACGGATCCTAATTATTCAATATGCTGAAATTTTAAAAACAAATGTGAACACAACGTTGCAAACTAGTCCGAACTTTTTTTTAAATGTTTGGTCAAGTAACAAACATTTATGAAGAAAACCAACACAAAGTAGTGCACAGCTGTGCAGAGGAAAAAAATGTAGCAGTAAGGCCTAAAATTATTTCCAAAATTATTTATATTTTTCAAACTTTTCGAAAGGTTGGGTATGCACTTTAATCATACCCACTGGTTCAACAATTTGAGAATATAAATGTACTTTTACCTTAATAATTAAATGTAGCGCTGGCTCTAGGGTTGATTTTATGTCAGATTAGCAGAGTTAAGGAGGAATACAAATACATCCCACACTTTTCAGATTTTTATTTCTACAAAATGCTGAAGCCTATGCATTTGTTTCCCTTTTTAGTCATAATGATCCACTACTATTTGTTGGTAAATGATATGAAATGTGAACACACAGATAACCTTTAACCACAGGAGATGAGCAATCCTTTACTCTAATGTTTCCCTTTAAGACTATCCAGTTAAGTTTTGTTGAGTCATACCAACAAATAGAAAGATTAGGTCCATCACCTTCCAGCTACTTGCTGGTTCAGATCTCTGAGCTGAATCTGAAGCAAGGCGTGGGATCGAGAAGAAAGTGGATTCACGCCACTCATTCCTTGTGTTCGTTCATGACTTCCCTGTGAAATGATCTTAAAGCAACCAGAGATAAAGCAAACTTTGAGAGAGAGTCACTCAAATCACAGAAAAAAATACTATTCTTATGTGAAGTCCAAAGAAAATGTAGTGTCATGTTAGGACAATATTGTATTTAAAGTGTTTAAGAGTTAAATAGCGTTTCTGTGAGGATGCAACCACATCTGTATTGATCTATTAAAAAACTATTACAATAGTCTTAACTTTAAGGTTTCTGATTTAAATTTATACAGTTGATTTAAGGTTCATACCCGTACAACACCAACTCTGGATTACATGTTAGGAATAATACATTTCCTGGTAAAAAAAAAAAAGAAAAGAAAAAAGGAGCAAACCTCCAATAATGAGCTAGCTGTATCCACTTTGACATCCCGCAGACCAGAAATGTGAACCACTTTCTTTCCATCCTCCCTGGCGAATAACCTTTATAAGAGGGAAAAAAAATTGATATTCATTTTATTATGAAAAAAATAAACAGCTTGAACACAGGTTGTAGCAAACACATAAACCAGATTAAACGCAACAATCGGAAAACCGAAAACCTTTTTCTGTGTTCCAACAAGTCGTACAGCTGGCCACAGTAGATTTCAAAGAAGCTGACATAAACCAGCAGCGGTTCACGGGTCGCAGAAAGATGAGCGAAAATGTCTCGAACTGCTAGAGCATACAACCCAGTTCCTCCATGGGACAAACCCAGCATGGTGTGTGTCTTTCCTGCGCCTGTCTGTCCATATGCAAAGCAGGTGGCCTTGCCTCTGTGGATGTATACAGAAAAAAAAAAAAAAAACACTGTTAAACAAAAGCTCAAACACTTTATGCTGTTTCATTTAGAGTAATGATGTAAAATTCATGAGGTTCTCTTTCGGGCATTGCCCCCACAGTTTTAATTTTTGTCCCCTCAGTTTAACGCAGCGGTGCCCTGTACCATGATATGTAATTACATTTCTTTCAAGTCATAAGGAGTTTTGTAGGTGAAAGAAATTTAAATAAATTATTAGTAGTTTTAGTCCTTCTTCATAAAATGTTACGGTGGGGATTGGCTGTGTAGAGTATGAAACAACTTAATCCCGTTGTTATGGTTCAGACCATAGACAGTGACATTAGTTGCACTGTCCATAGTTGCATTGTTATTATGTTACGAATTAAGGCACACTGTATGCTCTGTGGTTTAAGCTAGTTTTCGGTTTATTGTTACATCAATTTACTTTGCGACAGTTTATTAGCAGGTTGTATGGATTTACGAAAGTGGTTTTAAAAGAAATAAACAAAAACAAAACACTACAGAAGAGACTTCAGCCGTGACCAGTGCATCCAGGAGCAGAAATACTTTGGCTGCTGAACTTATTTGGTCAACATTAGCTCCAGATGTAACCTTGGGCGCAGAGCCCTTTCCCACCACCAACGCCTCCAGATGATCTTGGGACAGATGAGCCAGCCCAGGTGAGCCAGAAAGCCTACCCTACCCAGGATTTTAATTAAACCCAGCGGTCATTCAATAGCAGCTGGTTTAAAGGAAGGGAATGGTTGATAGACTCAGTCGCTGCTGATGCCACGTTTTGCCTTCTAATTAGGAAATTTGTCATCGGGTTCTGACAAAGCCTTCACCTGTACCAGACTCTCCAACTGGAATAATGGGACGGAAAGCACTAAAGGTTTTTCAAAACCTGTGCACAGCAAGGAGCATTTGAAATTTTGTGCTCTCTGGAAAGAATACTTTGCTCATAGTGCTACATGTACTGAGGTTTCCACACTCAAACAAGGGGACCTCTTGTACCTGAGTGCCATCATTGACATTACCGAGTTCCTTGTTACTCAACAGAAAGCGCCGGAATCAAGAGAGGAGGGGTGAAGTGGAATATTTGTTGTTTTTGATGGAGTATACCCTTCAGAAAGACACGGCCCTAGCCCAGGTATTTAGCACAATCCCCAAAAATCCCACATACACGTCACATGAACTTAAGAAATAAATTATAGAGCTCATGACTGAAATAGTGCCACATGAAATAGTCAAAGAAATAGGAGATAGCTACTATATGCTGATCGTGGACAGGTCAAAAGATCCAACTGGCTGCGAAAATGTGTTAATTGTCCTCTGTTATCTGTATAAGGACAATGAGATGCACAAAAGATTGCTGGTCGTGGACACTGCAAAACACTGTGATGCGTCGAGTCTGACAAACCTGGTCCTTTCGGAGTTGAGAACCTGAGTAGAGACAAGATTATCAGCCAACGTTATGATGGTGCAAGTTTGATGTCAGGCAAAAGAGGTGGTATACAAAAAAATATTACAGGAAAAGGTCAACCAAGAAGTCCCTTATTTGCAATATTTAACCATCAGCTGCATCTTGTGATTGTCCACGCCATGTCAGCTGAGAAAGCTCTCTAAGCATTTTTTAACATGTGTGACATGCTTTACCGGTTTCTGAGAAAGCCAACTGTAACCGCAGTGTACACAGAAGAGCGTCTGAAGAGGCTGCTGGACCAGAGATGGACCGGTCACCTGGCTACCGTGTCAGTCATTGTTAAAAGCGGTATTCTGCAGTTCCTCATTGCGATTAACAGCAGTGGTCATCATTTGATGGAACTGAAAAAAGAGGCAGCAGGGCTGCTGAAAGCCATAAACCACACGCACTTCAGGTTGTAAACTGCGTGTGATAACTGGGGTTGTGACAATTGCACTGGAATGTGTGACTTGTAGTGTCAAGGCATTAATGCACCATGTGCTGCTAGCTCACAAGATGGACCAGAAACAGCATCTCCTCCACCAAGCAAGAGAATACACCAAGTCAATACACACCTAAAGCAGTAGGTCGTGGAGAGCACTGTAGGCCAGGAGCAGCGAGAGAGAACATGCAACGGAGTGCAAGCGGCTATTTTTCAGCACTGTGGAGTGTCACCGGGGGAGATGAACACTAGATTTGAAAGGAACAGCTATGGCGATTCATTTCCGCCAAAAGTCCTCTACTAGCGTGGATCACTCTCCACACGCGCATTGAAGGTCCTATTTTTATTCACCATGAGCGTAAAAGTCCCCCCACGAGCGTGTATCACTCTCCAGGCGCGCATTGGAGGTCCCACGTGCGCACAATTCAGTGACCACGCTCGTGTATCAACCTGTGCGCTCGTGGATCTGCTCCTGCGCTCTTGGACCTACTCCTGCGCTCGTGCCTTCGCTCGTGAAACTTCGAAAGCACCAAAACATCTAGAGATTGTAAATCTCACGGAATATTATTCCGGTCACTTTGATGGAGAAAATATAATGCATTTGTTTTTATTTGACGCAGAACTAGCTGGACGGACCGTTGCGTTGAATGCCTTTATTCTGTCGTTTAAATAGGCCTATATAAACCCACTATTAACCCATCGTTCAATAAATTGGTAAACGATAAATAAATGTTTCCAAGTACTTTGTTGGGCGGGGAGGGGGTTTCAAACGGTTTTTAATATTTCTGCCGCCCAGATCAGCTCTCTATTAAACTATTTCCCACTGCTGTGTCCCCTCCTCACTACAATCTGGATTCACTTTATGCAATATGTCACCCTCACATAGCCATTTTCACACAGGTCACAGATTATGATGGGTATCACAATCTGTGACCCATCACAATCTGTGACCTCACTGTACAGGTCAAATAAAAATGTAAGAGTTCAATACAACTATTTCCCACTGTTGGGTTCCCTCCCTCACTATAAACTGGGTGCACTTAAAATCTTATTTGATTCTCATGTTGTCCTTATCACACCGGTCACATGTTATGATGCTCATCATAATCCTGTCAAAAAATGTGACCTCTTATTCTTACTTCAAAATAGAAGTGATGCAACCAAATAACATCTGCCCTTATTTTTAGATTAAAAACAACTTAGTTTGACATAACCTTTAAATTTTTATATAACTTTATTTTGAAGTAAGAATAAGAGGTCACATATTTTGACAGGATTATGATGGGGATCATATCAACATGTTACCAGTGTGATAAGGACAACATGAAAATCAAATAAGATTTTAAGTCAGACTTCACTGTAGCACGACATTTTTTGCAGACTGATATGTTCCGACCTACTCAAGCTAAATGGACCCCTGCTACCATCCTCCAGCGCTGCTCTGGGTGTCTCACTGCCATGCCACGTGTGCTTTCTGCACTGAAGCCTGGAGTGACTTTCGGTGCATGCTCAGCGACATGGGAGAACACATTTTCAACGTTGATCAATGTCTTCAGGAAGGGTTGCTTGCCCAGAAAGCTATATACAAAAACAAGGAGGCTGCTACTGTACTGAGGAACAATAGGAGATACAATTTAGTTGGTTTATTTTTCAACATATATTTCAGGACCGCTGTCTTGTATCTTCATATCATCATTTCCTTAAAGAAATTAAATCACAGGAAATTTCAATAGAGAGATGGACAAAATTTGACATAAAAAGGCTAGCTGTTAGAATGTGCTCCCACCCACCACCACCACCACCCTGGGTGTAAAGGGTAATATAAAGGGCTGAAAATCACAGTGCCTTTTTTCATGTGTCGGGCATTTGGAGTGCTATGTCAGGAATTGGAAGGAGTGCGTGGCCAAAGAAAGTATGGGAACCGCCGTTCTATGTCACCAATGTCTATCACGGCTGCGAAGCACTGTCCCTGGTTCTGAAATGGAGCAGAGCGGAGGAGAGATAGAACACATCAGTTCAGCCTTGCTTACTTTTTGTGCTTGTATTGTACATTCAGCCCAAACTCTATTCGTCTTTATTGCATTTATTTACAGAAAGAAGTGACAATCAGGGCTAGGAAGGTGAAGCTGGTTGGCAAGAGAGGGAAAGAGATCATGCTTTGTCATGAGCACGTTCTGTTTTTGATTTTTGTTGTTCAGACATAGGCCTGAAATTAACTCATAATAAATACATTATTTGAATCAATGGTCTTATGATGCTATCTGTGTTGCCCTATATTAAAAAGATTTGCCCCCTCGCAATTTTCAATTGCCTTATCAGTAACTTCATCCTGGCACTGGGCCTGTTCTCTTTCAACATTTGTTTCAGTAACTCACTATGGGACACACCCCCAGCGCTGTCCCGCAGAAGCTCTATTACATTACACAAGTCCTGACTGGCCCACAGAAGTGATGTCTGCTGTGGGAGCAGGGACATCATCCCTCTATAAATTCAGACGTCACGGAGGTGATCTTTAGTCTAAAACTTCTTCTTACTCCCAGAAACCACTCTCAGATGGCTGGTACGGCAACTATTGAACTAGCTTAACTGTTCATAGAGTGTACTAACAACTGTGTCACCGAACACTTCCCAGTAGCTGTGTTTAACTATCCTGAGTTTTACATTGCTCTATTATCAAACAGCAGTAATGACTAGTCACCAAACTAGCGGCAAGGTTTCGCTTCAACTTTAAAAAGAAGCATACCTAGTCGCAAAGTTAGCTTCTGTGTTGACCGTGGACAAAGCCTTGCTGCCAACTAAAACCTTCACGTGTGGCACCCTCATTTCTGGGCGAAATACTCATTCTGTCTGCACTTCCTGCCTCGGGTTGCAACATGCCCAGTAGGGGTTAGAGTCGCCAGCGATCTTCAAACACTCTCCCTTAAATCTTGTCTGCACAGGCTAGCACGGCAAGCTGTCGGAGATCAAGCCTCTGTTGGGTTTATCCAACCACCTGCCACCGGTTTGTACCACTACAGACGAGAATGACCCCCCGTCGGCTGGAGACAGTTGGGCCAGAGAAGGCAACCCGGTCTTGGAGCAGTCCGCTCACCACCAAAGATTCCATCCAGGGAGGAGTGACGATGGACTGGATCGGCGTGGAGGACAGCGGTTTTTCACGGCTGCCTCCTGTAGAGCCTCTGCTTGCGTCTAACCTGCACCCGTCTCAAAAGTCGAGCATGACAGCGGCATGAACAACCCTCTCGTTCAATGTCGACTCTTTTCAGTCAGCTTTAAATGAAAAAAGCTACAAGGCAGTGGTGACATCAGTGAAAGCATTGAATGCCTAATCTCTTCTCCTCGCTTATCAAGCGGAGCAACAAGAGGCAATGGTAGGAACACCAAGCACTGATCTGTGGGATGAGCTATGCGTTGTGACTGACCGGTGCGAGCGCCACCACAGAAGCGCTTTTCCAGGCCTCAAGAAGAGCTGTGGCTATGGTGGTCACCCAGGACAGAGACAGATGGTTAAATCTCTCCAGCCTATCTCAGAGGGAGAACAACCAGCTCCTCAACACCACTGTGGAACGGAAAAGTTTATTTGGCCCCTCGCTGAAAGTAAAAGAAGAGGGAAGGTGAAGCACTCAAACTGTGCCTGCCCAGAAGAGCGCTGCCTCCTTTTCAAGCTGCACCGCCGCAAGCGGCAGCCCGACCGGTGTACCGCATGCCTAGATGCCAGCCTTAGTCGTAGTCGGAAAACCACGGCTGCGGTACGCAGAGCGAGCTCAAGGGATCATGGGGAAGATAGCCCTTTGCATCACCGGTCCAGCTACCATGAGCGCGAAGAAAAAGAGGCGGGTTACCTGGGGAGCTGTACGCACAGCAAGTTAGCAGGCGCTAACACTCCCAGCCGGGAAATGTTCTTTACCACTTCGAGTTTGTAAAGCACCTTTCAGTGCAATTCAAACGGCCTGCAGAGCTAGCTTTGGAGCTCACAGTTCAAAGCCAAACAAAGAGGAGAAGGATTGCATTCAGCGAGAGCTGCGGCCAAAAAGCCTAGCAGACACTACACACACAATTTTGTCTCTTCCCAACAAACTTGTTCCCAGGCGCGCAACCAGGCCAGTGAGAGGATGAATCTGGTAGCCAGGGGGGTTCCCCAGAACGTCGTTAACCCAATCCAGAATACAAGGGCAGCTTCAACGCGTATGAGATACAATGGCGTGCATTTGAGGATTGGTGCTCTGAAAGCATGTTAAGCGCAATGCAGAGCCCTGTGTCGGGTATTCTAAGGTGTCTGCAGGAGCTGCTGGATGAAGGCTTGGCCATTTCCACTGTCAAAGTGTACCTGGCAACCATTTCCGCTTGCCATGCAGGCTTTGGAGATAAAACTCTTTCATGGGAGTTACCGGTGGTGCTCGATGCCTGGTCACGCCCCCCTTTGAGTCCTTAGAGCATGCTGAACTCAAAGTGCTCTCATCTAAAACAACTTTATTGGTCGCACTGGTTTGAGGCATCTCGTCCTCTTGACTTAACAGCTTTCTATTCGCCACCATTCTCCTCCCAGGAGCACAGTTGCATACACTCTGCCCTGTGCAAGCTCTGCGAATTGATGTGGAGAAAACATCAGGGTTTCGCAAGTCGGAACAGCTATTTGTGTCATGGGCAACGCCAAATAAAGCAAGATCTAACAAAGCAACGCCTTCCCCATGGGATTGTCGGGCTATTACTATGGTTTATGAGGCCTAAAACCACCTGCAAGTCTGTGGGCTCATTCCACTCATAGCATGGCCTCATCCTGGGCTCTGTTTCAGGGCATACCTGTGGCATAAGTGATGATGCCAGCTGGGCAACTAGGTTCTATAGACTGGATGTTACGGCACCCACTCTGGCTCATACAGTTCTCAGTGTGCGCTCCACTCTGGAATAAATGCAGGATGTATGTGTTCTTCGAGTAAGTTTATCTTGCAACACGGGAGCAGCCATATCTATCACCAGGTATCACCAGGTCACCCTCCTTTCCTGGAGCGTGGATGAGGGGTGCTTACAAGACTGAAGATCACATGTGTGATGTCTGCATTTATAGTAGGAGGATACCCCTCCTGCCACATCAAACGTGACTTTTGTGGGCCAGTCAGGACTGGTGTAATGTGATAGAGATTCTGTTCTGTGAGATAGCTCACTCATGTTTTAGAGAACCGAGGTTAATTCCTTAACCCAAAGTTTTATATATTGGTAATCTTTCATACTGGTAATTGACCAACGCCCACAATGCACATGATTTGAATGAAGACTTGCCAGTGGACACCTACCCACTGAGCATGTGGTGTACCAAAGGGTATGCTGTTTTCTGATAGACCTCCTCATTGGAGCTCTCCTCCCCGAAGACCTGGTCAAAGTGGAACCTGTGCTGCAAAACAACAGTGTACCAGACTTTTAACGACACTGAGCAGGAAATATGGTTTTGAATTATAAAATGAAGCAATTAGATAAAATTTTCTCTCTGCATATCTACCTGCAGTATGTACACAGTGAGATCCACAGCTTCTTTGCTTTCATGCACAACGAGGCACTTGTTGTTTGGTTGTGTTGTCACAACATCTGTCTCTCCTCCTCTGCGCTCTGCGAGAGTTAAAGCTCGTTTTCTCACACACACTCTTATCCGTTGTCCTTCCGCATGTCTGTTAACAAAAAAACAAACAAAAAAAACCCCACAACAACCGTCATTACGTTTCCTCGCTGCTTGTAAAAAGTATTCACAACTGTCACAAAAACAAATTTTAACTTAATTATATATGACGGCACAACAAAAAGCAGTCCAAATTAAAATCTGTAATTAAAAGTGTAAAGTGTATTTCGTTTCCCTTTATTCTGATATGCCTAAATACAGTCCTGTACAAATTACCTCCAGACACAATTTCAATGCAATCTGACAAAACTAGGTAAATATTTCAGTCCTATGTCAAAAGCTGGTAAAAAGAAGTCCTGCAATTGCAGCTGAAGGTGATTCTACAAAGTAAGCCCTGCCATAAATACAAATGCATTGCGACTCTTCATAAAGTAAAATCATTTTTGAAATATTCTGTGTATATCTTTCACATAAAACCCAATGGTTTTAATGGTACAAAATGGGATAAATGGGACACAAATAGTTTAGCAAGACACTTTTTTTATTTTGATAAAGAGATGTAAATAACCTATTGCTATCTTATTATCTAGAAATATGGCAGTAAGAACAGAAAAGCAGTTTACTTTGCAGTCTGAGGAGAACTCTGAGGAAGTCCATAGTTGTAGCCAGCTGTTGTTTTTGCTTCAAAAACAGAAATGGGCTTGGTGACATCTGCAGAGCAGTTTTTCCACCTGGAGATTGTTTTTCTGTGTTTCTGTGGTGATGGTTTGTTGGTCAATGATTCTGATTTCACTCCTACTGGACTC
The DNA here is from genome assembly GCA_032876305.1 of Orestias chungarensis. Lineage (NCBI taxonomy): Eukaryota > Metazoa > Chordata > Actinopteri > Cyprinodontiformes > Cyprinodontidae > Orestias > Orestias chungarensis. Next base: position 2,543,485 of record JAVLVB010000003.1, read on the forward strand.
TGACTTATTTTGTGAAAAGACTCGCTCTTTGGTACTACTCTGATGTGAGAGTCGAACACTGAAGATCTCCGTGTGATGTGATGCTTGATTCCTTCTCCGTTGTGAGAATCACAAGACCAGCTAAGCTCATTTTGCTCACTGGTTTTGCTCCGTTGAAGGTCACACACAACAGCTCTCCTGTCATGAAGCCGTGGTTGAATGGGTGTGGCTGATCCGTTTTTATGAACTGGATCATCATTCCTGTTATGACTTGCATGGACATTAACGTCGTCTTCAAAATGAGAACAAAATCTCTGATCTGCGTTTTCAGTAGAGAAATCCAGCCTTCTAGGAATATATGGCGGTCTGCAGCAAGATGTATTAGAAATATTTGTAAAAGCTCCTTTTTTGTCCTTATCCTTTCTCATATCTCCATCAGGGTTTCCATAATATTCAGGACTGAAGCTATTATTATTAGCAGAAAATATCCCATCACCCCCTCCATAACCAGACTCATTGTATGTCCCGACATCATTATTTGTTAGACCCAATAGATCAAGACTTTTAACCAGCTGGACTAGCTGGAAAAGACGAGCTCTGTCCTCCATAGAGCAAACTCCCAGAAGGGGGTAGTCCTCCATCCTCAGTGTTAATAGGTGGACCGCCTGGTAAACACCCATCAACGTGAACCTAGTAGAAAAAACCCCAGAGAAAGATAAGTAGAAATTAGAACTAAAAAGAATAAAGTGGAGCTGGAGATATTAAGGTTCCAACAAGGATTTGAACACCCAGTCTGCTTACCTTGCATAATGACGCTGCAGCCCGGCCACTGTCAGACATTTGTATAAGCAAACAGTCATTCCCTCCCTCGGCTTTTCTCACTGTTTAGTCCTTCATTCAACCTTGCCATCGACAAGTGGATGTGTCAATTTAGCTTCCTTCTATTTGAAAATAAACATAATTATTAACTGGCCATTGTTATTCTGCATTAGTAAAACAACCACAGCAACAATATGAAACCTGGTTCTGACCAGTGAGAATGATGGCCCGTGGTTGCTCACCTTGTGTCATTACTACCAGTATGCTCTGCTGTTTCAAAAGCAAAGCACTACGGTGCAGCATGATACTGAAACCTGAAACTGGAGCTGGGTAGGGCCTGCACTAGTGCAGCCGAAACAAATTTCTGTATAGTGCAAATGTGATAAATATAGAAAGCACAGACTGAGCAACTGTTGGCTTTCACTGTACATTGGGTAACGGCTGCAGCCACCATCCCATATTACTGAGCCAGAGTCCCTCTGTCATTATGAGACATTGCATCTGTTTTCTATACCTGCTTTGGCCTTGCAGGACTGCAGGTGGCTGACGCTCATCTAAGACTGCCTCTGGCTCTTAAACTGTGCTACAAGTACCATTGGTGGTACTTGTCCTGCCTTTAATGTTGTTTAGAAGCAATGTTGCTATTATTTTTTTCTACATGAATGCACTAAAATTAACTGTGATGAAGGGTTTATAAAAGCTAATTGTTTCAATACATTAAGCTTGGTTTCCCCCAAAACATTCCAGGAGGGCTACGAGTGATTTTTTTCATTTACTTTCTGAGTCAGAATCCATTCAAACTGAGCCTGGTAGCATCCCAGTTGCAATTAGGAAAACTTGTGCAATTTACTCTCTTATGTGCTTAGTAAAGAACCGAACTGGTACTAGCAAATTACCTTTTCTTATGATGTATTGAGATGCAAATCATCATCAGTTCAAATAAACAGGTTTTACTGAAGCTTTCACTAAGTAATATAAACAAGGTTAGATTTTTAAGTCCTGGTTGCTTAGGAACTTCCTAGGACCTTCCTGATCATTTTTCCCACTTTAAATCTGAATGTGTCAAATTCTGAATAAAAAATGTGTTTGCTGGAGATTATTGTCTCTATCGTTTATTTGTATTATTTTCTGGTCATTTGTGTTGTAAGATTGTCACAACGGCTGTACTCGTAAATTGTGATATTTACTGAGGTACAATAAGGTTACCCTACTAAACAAAAAAAGAATAATTTATGTAGGAAATGCAATAGTTTAAAATGTACAATGCAGCCATTTGGATCCCAGTTCTATAACTTCTACTTTAATGGAAAGAAAGCAACTCTTACCTTAGAAAATTTAAGTAAAGCAAATGAAACAAACAAAATTGGTTTCATTAAAAATGGTACGAAATTAAAGGATTGAAAAGAAAACATACTTACGCAGGAGGTTTTAGAAGCAAATACAATTAAGAAGGGACATTAAAACTGGCGTTAAGTGAACATTTCCGTACACAGTACGTCTCCATGACGTCCAAAACAGTTCAGCGCATCCTCTTCCTGCAGGAGAGATTCCTCCATAGACATGGACTCCTCAACCAAATCGACCTTATCAAATATGAAGATTCTAGTGCAGGGTTGTGAAGCTACAACTGGTCTATAAACGCGCAGCTCGGCGATAATCCTTCAGGGGATTAAACCCCACCTGGCACAACCAGTAAGAAGCCCACACTAAACCATTTAAAGTACTGGTCAGCTGAATGGAGGACTGGAGTTAGTAAATAGAGGCACATTTTCAAGGTTTATTCTTTTTTTTTAAATAAAACAACTGTTTTTTTTTATTTACAACGAACTGAATATTTATTTATTTGTTTTTACCATATTTGTTATTCCTCTTCCATTAAAAAGTCACTTCACACGTTGAAACATATATTTAAACAAAAATAAAAATATGTTTGACTATTTAGTCGGTCACAGAAAATAACATAACAGTATTGTCATCTATAAACAAATATATGCATATCTGTTAGAAATACGGCGCATTAAAAAGAGGTTTAAACAAAAACTAATGGGTTTAAAAAAGACGCGGAACGTTTCTTAGGGCGGTATGTAGGTTTGTGTTCTTTTGGGGGACGTAATTGAGTGTGACGCCACAACTTTGCTGCAGTTCTAGCTACATTTTGTTTGTTGAGTCGCGTCTATAAGTTTTAATTGAGCCTGTTGGATGAAAATAACACAGTTCCGCCTTCGCTTGCCTATTGTTTTGGTGAGATACGTCCCCATGAACGGTGTAAAACCCGTTTAGAGTACAGCTAAAAAGAGGGGGAAAAAATTAGATGGAGGCTTAATTAACGTTTATATGGATCTATTTATTATGGGCTGAATAATTATGATTATGATGGGTTGCTGAGTTATTTTATATAGAATATTCTTTTATTATTTTACATTTTTAGATATTCTTTTACACGTTGCTGTCCAAAATCAAGCTTCATTTATTCTAAAAGATAGCTTTGAGAAGTATTTTCCAGTGGTTTCAGAAGCACTTTGAAAGGGTGCCTTGTAAATCTCAGCTGCAGTTTACTTATTTTTAATCCAGTATCAGGTCTACAGTACCTTTTTTTGTTGTTAAAAAGGATTATTATGTTTATTAACACACGTCTACATATCAGTTTGATTTTTTAACAAAAATATAAGGGATCAGATGTCATAAGATTGTAAATGATTGTGTCCTTTTTACTCTACTTTTATGCCAGGAAGGTCATCCTAAAGACCACCAAGGACTTGCCAACTTTTGGGGCTGAAAATTAAATTTGTGTGTTTTAATTGCTTAATGTGTTTTATTGAAATAAAGCTTTCTTTGTTTATTATTAACTTTTGTTTTTTTTTTCTTTTCTCAATAATCAACTGGATGGTTTGTAAATGATCTCTTTGTTCAAGACAACGTAGATTAATGGTGTACCTAAAACCTATAGATGTATTATTTAGAGGTTCCACCAGGTTCAGTTCTTGTCCCATTGTTATTTTGAACATAACCAACTAACTAACTAACCTATTAAATAGTATTTCATATCCAGCCTTTCACTTAAATCCTAGTAATACTTTAACTCAGTGATCCAAACCTACTCCTAGAATTCATATTAAACTAATCGTTTTGGGGTAGGCATTGGAAATCAAGTATTGAGAAACATCCACAAAACAATTTAGCTAATTGTTTAAATATGTTTAAATATGGAAAAAGGGCCTTTAGAATCTGATGGATGCATAATTCATTAATTAAGAATCTTCTGGATGTCAAGGTTTCAGACCATAGATTTTTGTTGCTACAACAATTAAAATTTTATTGTAGTTAATGTGTTGTCTTTTAGGGTTTACAAATAATCTTTCAAACAAATTCTTTTTAGTTTTTTTTTACTGCAGTACAATCAGGATGTCATCTGAGAAAGAGAACCCCCCTTCCCTCCCTCCTACTATGCATTTCATTGGAAAGAAGGAAGATATTGTTAAGGCTGGGCATGTGACGAAGCAGGTGAATGGATGCAGGGATGTGCTTGTCATGTACCACCAGGGGCAACTTTATGCATTAGACATGCGTTGCTACCGTAAGCTCTGAGTAAATGAGAACTATGTGGACAATTGAAACACTGTAGTAACGTTGCATGTCTTCATTTCCCCCTGACAGATGCAGGTGGTGTTCTACAGAACGGAGACATTGAGGTTGGTTTGTTTAGTTTTACACTAAAGAATATTTGCCTTGAAAATAGCTGCTTTCCAAAAGGCTTTTAAAAAAGAGACTTAAAAGTAAACAGATGTTCAATGATGTTCTCTATCCAGTCAACATTTAAGCTTCTTTGTGTTTTAAATAGCTTTACAACTGTTTCTATTCTAATTATAAATAAAAAAAATACATTTTTTATTGTTGAGCCAAATTTACTCTTGTAAATTGCACTCATCACCATTAGGAGTTCAACGGACGCCTATGCATTGTGTGTCCATGGCACAAATACAAGATCACCCTCATTTTATTACACTTTCTGTTTTATTTACCAACACTATCCTGCTTTCCAAATTGATGTGATGATTTAACTGAATATTTGGACCTCTCTGGTAATATGATTTTAGTTTTCAAGCTGTATTCTTTTGAAGTTTGAGGAATTCAAACCAAGGAGAAACTATTTTTTAGGGAATGGATCAAATTTATTTACCACAAAAATAAAATATTTTAGATTAGTACAATTAGAGCCAATCTTTCCTGATTTTAATGTAAAATCTATTTAATGATGTCAGGTTAATAAACTAATTCAGTAACTTTAGATTTTTTCCAAAATATTCTAACATTTCAATTTTACGTTCTGGTACTTGCTCAAGTAGGGGTGTTTCAGTTTTTACTTGAATAGACAAAGTGTAAGCATGCTTATGAAAATATAAAGAAAAAAAGAGTTAAATGTAAAAATGTTTACATTGGTTAAATCTGTTTATAAATTTTGATTACCTGTATTATCATTAAAGAGTTGTTCATCTGGGTTGTAAAAACTGGATCAGTGCTGAAGGAAATCCTCAACAATGTGAGCTCTTTAGTTTATGGACTCCTGTATGTGTTAAAATCAAGTCTGAAATATTTTTCTCGCTTTAAGCTGATAACTTAAACTTTATTTATAAAGCACATGTAAAAAAGCAACAGTGGTTGACCAAAGTCTAAAAACTACAGAATATCATTTTGAAGTTGGAAGTTCAACCTTGTTTTACGTTCTCCTATTTCTTTTTTTGCCTGTTTTTGCTAATTTGCCCTGTTCCTTTGCTGCCCCTATTTGAATTTCCCGACTGTTCCATTTCAATTTGCTTTGAACATGTTTTAAATGTTTGTTGTGCAACACTAAAAGCTGCCTCTTGATGGCAGCAGCTCACCGAGTGTTCTCTAGTGTTCTTGAAGAAGAAGAAAACGCTGCAGCTCTCGGTTGCCGAATGTTGTGTGTCAACCGGAAGAGGCTGAATAAAGTTTATTGAAAATGTACGTTCGCAACATTTTCTAGCTTTTTAAACGCTTTTTCTGGGAAGTGTTTTATCCGACATGGAAATCCTCAGCAGATGAAGTTGGAAGAACATTTTCTCCCGTGTTTTTTAAACAAACATGGCTTCAGGTCCGTCCTGCCCATAATCTACTCATAACATCAATTACGCTCTGAAAGGTTGTGTTTCTGGAATGTTTTCCTTCGCTGATTATTTTGCCATGTTTTCCCACAGATGATGAATTAAATCTACTGGTCATCGTGGTGGATGTGAATCCCATCTGGTGGGGTCAGCAAGGTCAACGGGAGCCAGAGGTGTTTATTTCCAACGAGCTAGTCTCATGTTCTTCTATGAAGTGATTATAAGTAGGGAGCATATTAATTAGTCATGATATTTCAGAAACAAGTCAGGAGGAAACAATTTAGTTTTTTGCGCGTTTCTTTCGACTACAGTTTAATATCTCAAAATGCAAAAAGGAAAAATGTTACATAGGCTAGTATTAAAAATATACAGGTTTTTTTCCCCATGTTGTCTATTTAAGCTTCACGCTTTACAATCCAACAATGAAAAATACAAGTTATTGTGTTTCTGATCTATCATGCATCTCTTTTTTGTAGTTCACCTTGTGCAGGTGTCTGGATGCTGTCATGGTGATGGGAAACTCTCACATGGCGATGACAAGGACCAACAAGCTGGCCGTTATCGCCAGTCACTGTCAAGACAGGTAACCTCAGTTTACACTCATAAACCCGGTCCGGTATATTAAACTGAGATTTCTCAATTCGTATTGTCTAATAGATCCATCCGCCCCATCTGGTACATATCTTCTATAAATCCGTTGTGGAGAGAGTAATCTCTTCTGTTGGGGGTTGTAGCATCAGAGCAATAGACTTAAAACAAAGAAAAAACCTGAGGCTCTCATTAGACTGTTTTATAATAGTGACTTTGGTCCGAGCTCCTATAGCTAACTGAATAGGAGTTTTAATGAACTCCTATTCAGTTAGCTATAGGAGATCCTTTCTGCCAACAGCCATCACCGTCGACAAAAACTCTTTGAGTAAATAATACATTTGTATTAGACATCCAATATAAAAGTAACTCAGTATTTCTTTAGCTTGATTAAAAACTGATTCTTACTAAAAGAACTTAGTGAAGATTTTTTTTTTCCTTCATAAAAGATTGTTTATGAACAAAATTGGAATGATCAAGAAGATCATTGTATCTCTATTTTTTTCAAATACTATTTGTTTTAAACTATTGTTTTACATAATCTCATGCTCCTACTGTATTTTGTTATTTGTATATATCTATTTGTGCAAAATGGTTGTAAACCTGAATTGTTGCGACTTCTTGTGTTACAGCTGATATTTACTGTTCAGGACTACATTGCTGGCTTTCTAATGTTTATTACATTTGACCTTTTTTTCTTTTATCCAGTCACTTCCTGTATCCTAGTAAGAGTTGGAAAGATGGAGACAGTGGTTGGGATGAAGCTTCCTCCAGCAGGGATGGAAAATATGAGCTCCTGTCTGTCGCCAACAATCTCATTGCTGACGAGATCAGGAAGGTTATGGCAAAAAGTGGGTACAAATCTTGGGTTTTTAGGGTTTGTTTATTGTAGAGTATTGTATACAGAATTACCCTATAAGCTTCTGTGTCCTACTAAAAAAGAATGTATAGTTTTATTTAGATTCATTTGCAGATTTTTTATCAAACATTGTTCATAATTTTTGCATGTCTTCTTCTTACAGCTGAAGTGACGGGGAATTCAACCGACACCCTGCTGGCAGGATCACTTGCCAAAGCGCTCTGCTGTATCCTTTCAATGAAACATCTGTTTACTTTCAGCATTAAGGAAACTAGTTCAGCTGAGGAAAAAGTCAATTATTTATATAAAAACATTTATGAAATTCTTATAGCCAACGCTTTCAAAGTGACACCATCAGTTTAAGATCAAACATGGCAGATACATCTGAAGGATTTTGCTTCTCGTTTGAATCAGTTTTAGAAAAAAAGAGAGGGAATCTTGTAGATAATGAGTCAGATAAGTATTTCGTGTAAAACGTACAAGAGTTTGTTTTCAGATAGGTTGTTTGGATACTTAACTTTTTTTGTGATTATGCAAGTCAATCATAACATTTTTCCAAGTATTGAGTACTGATCCGTTTTTTAAATTGGGAATAATCCGTACATTTTTTCTCCTACTAAGAATGTCAAACTCCAGTCCTCAGTGTCTTGCATCCTGTAGACGATTCTACAGTACAACTAAAAAGGCTGAATTACCTCCTCGGTCGGACAGATAGGCCTGTAACGACCCGTTGCTTTGATTTTGATGCACTGAACCGGGGGAGCATCTGAGAAATGCAGGACATTATTGCTGGTTGGTTGTACTCTTCAAAACCATTTACTTTGGTGCCCTTTACAACATTGGTACAGCTTAAGTTTGCTTTTTATGTCAGAAGAAATTGTCTTAATTTGTTGCACGTGTTGCAAACTGTCCTTAAAACTTTACCCTGCAGATATTCACAGGGTCTCAAAAGAGTTAGAAGGTAATGGGAAATCAAGCTGCCTCTTGGTTTTATCGATTTCTATTATTAGTAATGTAAAATGTACTTTTTTTTTTCTTTAGTGGGACAGGAGATGAAATCAAGGATATTGGTAAGGTACTATTTTATTGCACACTTGCTTTGCTTGTGTTTTTGTGTTTGTTTGAGAACAGTTTCAGATCAATTCACCCTCTCATCAGTTCATTTTTTTCGATGTAATGTACTGGAATTTTGACCAGCCGGTTCTGCATTTTGCCAAATTGCAATAACTACCCATCAATTCAGGGTGACATGGCTTCTATCTGGTTGGGTGAGATTTGCTGGTACAGTACACTATGGTCTGTCACAAGACGACACACACACAGAATCTAATTTCAGATGGTTTGTTTTTATACCTGGAGAAGAATGGGAGAGAAAGGAGGTGAAATGACTCTCGGTTTTGTTCAGGTGATAAAAGCAGCCGATGACTGCGCTCTCCAGTACATGAACTTCATGAATGTGATTTTTGCTGCACAAAAGCTGGTAAAAATCCAACTCCTCTGCTGTAATATTAGTCTTTCACTAATATATTTATGCAATTCACCAATGTTTTAATGTTCACATAATTATATATCCCCCAGAACATCCTTATAGATGCGTGTGTGCTGGACTCAGACTCCGGGCTCCTTCAGCAGGTACGACTGGGAAGTTGTTCCCATATTTAAAATATCCGTGGTTGTGAAAAAGGAAAGCTGTAAAATTATGAGTGATGGGATGTGTTTTAGGCTTGCGACATAACAGGAGGCTTGTACTTAAAAATACCACAGAAAGTAGCTCTGGCTCAGTACCTTCTGGTGAGTGTTGCTGCTGCTTCTGCCGTCTCCAGTTGTTGCAGCTTGAGGGTGAAGTCGGTACATGTGTATTTTTGTGAACAGTGGGTGTTCCTGCCCGACTCGGAGCAGCGCTCGCAGCTGGTGCTGCCGCCGCCGGCCCACGTGGATTACAGAGCCGCGTGTTTCTGCCACCGGAACCTCATTGAAATCGGTTATGTCTGCTCGGTGTGCTTGTCGAGTGAGTACAGTGAACTGTCACAGGAAACTGATGCATTTCAAAGATAAACTGTATTTAAAAGTAATTTTTTCCTTCTTTGCTTCAAGTATTCTGCAACTTCAGTCCTATTTGCACAACATGCGAGTAAGTGTTATGTTCCCGTCAGAACAGTACAACTGATAATCTCCTTATAATTTGGTCGGCAGTATTCATAAAACATCCTTCTACTTTCAGGACGGCCTTTAAAATCCAGCTACCCCAGATGGTCAAACCTAAGAAGAAGAAGCTGAAGCAAGCTCTTTGAAGACTGTTTTGTTCTTTTAATGCCATTTAGGCGAATCTGTTTTGTTAGTAGAAAAAGTCGCATCACCAAAGACGACAAGGAGAATATGTGGATGATTTTTTTTATCATGAACATACATTCAAACCTCTAAGCTCCACTGTTTACAAGCCTTAGATACTTTCTAAATGTTGGGAAAACACAAATGTAAGTCGAGTTTTGCTACTTTGATACAATCCAGATCTGTCTTTTCTTCTTTTCTTTTTTTTAATACAATAAAACTGTTTACTATATTGTTTCTCCTACTTCATATGTGTTAAAAATTAAACCAAAAAATTTTTTAAGAGCTAAAACATTTCTTCAGAATACAAACCGGATTCCCAAAAAGTTGGGACACTAAACAAATTGTGAAAAAAACTGAATGCAATGATGTGGAGATGGCAAATGTCTATATTTTATTTGAATAGAACATAGATGACAGATCATAGGTTTAATCTGAGTAAATGTAACAATTTAAAGGAAAAATATGTTGATTCAAAATTTCACAGTGTCAACAAATCCCAAAAAGTTGGGATAAGTAGCAATAAGTGGCTGGAAAAAGGAAATTGAGCATAGAACAAACAGCTGGAAGACTAATTAATACTAATTAGGTCAATTGACAACATGATTGGGTATAAAAAGAGCTTCTCAGAGTGTCAGTGTCCCTTTGAAGCCAAGATAGTAAGAGGATCACCAATTTCACCATTGTTACACAGAAACATAGTGCAGCAATACCATAATGGTGTTACCCAGCGTAAAATAGCAAAGATTTTTAAGTTCTCATCATCAACCGTGCATAACATCTTCAAAAGATTCAGAGAATCTGGAACAATTGCTGTGCGTAAGGGTCAAGGCGGTAAAACTCTACTGCATGCTCGTGATCTCCTGGCCCTTAACCGTCACTGCACCTCAAACAGGAATGCCACTGTCAAGGAAATAACAGAATGGGCTCAGGAATAGTTCTAGAAAGCATTGTCAGTGAACACAATATACCGTGCCATCCGCCGTTGCCAACTGAAACTACAGTGCAAAGAGGAAGCCGTTTCTAAACAAGCTCAGACGTTTGCATGGGGCCAGGGGTCTTTTAAAATGGAGTGTGGCAATGGAGTGAGACTGTTCTGTGGTCAGATGAGTCACGATTTGAAGTTCTGTATGGAACACCGGGACGCCATGTCATCCGGACCAGAGGACAAGGATAACCCAAGTTATCAATGCTCCGTTCAGAAGCCTGCATCACTGATGGTAGGGGGTTGCATGAGTGCTTGTGGCATGGGTAGCTTTCATGTCTGGAAACGCAGTGGTGTATCCAGGATATTTTTACTGGGGTGGCCAGGATGGGACACAAAATGAGTCTGGGGTG
>JAVLVB010000003.1:2554615-2570972 GCA_032876305.1 Orestias chungarensis
TATATATATATATATATATATATAATGTCACAGTCGGTATATATATATACGACTGTGACTTTTATTCTATTTTTTTAAAGAAGCTCTGAAAATCTTTGCTTCTCTTCATATTCTCTTAATATCCCTGGAGAAAAGGTAATTTAATCACTCAATCATGCAACCAATCAATCATTCAATCAACCAGTCATTCAATTCACTTCGTATAACTACAATATGAAGAGGGATCATTGCATTGAGTTTAAATCAGTGTACAATTATAATGTTTTTATGGGGCTGTGGGACTATTTAAATAACAACTTTAACTTCATTAAAAACGTCTAGAAAAGAAAGTATATAATAATGATCTTTTTACACTTAATAGCACAATCACCACACATTGGATCTCTTAAAATTTGTGGTATTTGAATGTTGGTCTGACTATTGTCTAAAATATGTGAGCTGTTAAAAATAAGCATAGTCCTTAATACCTAAGAGAATAAAGTCCCTAAACAGCATTTGAAACCAAGAGTAAGTACGCTGCTGGAAAAAAAGTGCTGAAACAGCCTTAAATATGTTAAGAATGTATACCTAATTTATTTACATTTAATGTTTTCCTTTAAGATCATTTAGTATGCCCAGCACTGCAAATAAGCCTGTTTATTGTTATTATTAACATTATTAAGCCTGTTATTAACGACACAACTGTCACATTTCTTAGTGGTTATTGAAAAAATATTACATCAGCTTCAGATATTGAACACACACATCAGCAAAGATAATACCCTCAGTCTTCAGTCCAGACCCGTTTCATAATCCATTTATCCCATAAACAGCAACAAAAATGCAACTGGTGTTAGCAGGCTGCTGCTGCTAGCTAGCTAGCTAGATTGTTCTCGTCTTTTAGATGCTGCTGCTACTTAAATAAAGCTTGATAAATAAGGTTTTCCTACACATTCAGAGCAGGTTAGGACTTAATAAAACATTAAATAAAATATAATAAAACATTACATACCCCTTAGTTGTCTGACTCAGTTTTTATCCAGTTACAATGGATGCTGTTTCTGTCCGGTTTTACAGGACCTCAGCTGCAGGCAGCACACAGATGCTCATCTCGTTGCTCTACTGACCCCAGACCTGCACGTTCACTCGAAAAAAACTCTGCTGATCAGAAATCAGCTCTCTGCAGCCTCGGTCCGACCATTATTGTGTTAGTTAAACTTGTAAACCCGATCCTAGATCGGTCAGTCAGACATCACCATTGATTGAAAGCGTTTATCTTTTTTCTTTTGTTGACGAACTTGATCAACAACCTATCGGATCTGGGGTGGCCACAGGGATGGCCAATGAGATTTCAGGGGTGGCCACCCCACTAAAATCGCCATTGTGGAAAGGCACCAATAATGCAGAGAACTCTGTTCAGGTTGTAGAAAAACATATGCTCCCATCTAGACGTCATCTCTTTCAGGGAAGACCCTGCATCTTTCAACAAGATGATGCCAGACCACATTCTGCAGCAATCACAACATCATGGCTACGTAGGAGAACGATCCGAGTACTAAAATGGCCAGCCTGCAGTCCAGATCTTTCACCTACAGAGAACATTTGGCACATCATAAAGAGGAAGGTGCGACAAAGAAGGCCCAAGACGATTGAACAGTTAGAGGCCTGTATTAGACATGAATGGGAGAGCATTCCTATTTCTAAACTTGAGAATCTGGTCTCCTCTGTCCCCAGACGTCTGTTGAGTGTTGTAAGAAGAAGGGCGGATGCCACACATTGGTAAAAAATGGCCTTGTCCCAACTTTTTTGGGATTTGTTGACGCCATGAAAGATTATTCCCTTAAAACCATGCATTCTCTCAGTTTAAACTTTTGATCTGTGATTTGTGTTCTATTCTGAATAAAATATTACATGTTGGCACCTCCACATCATTGCATTCAGTTTTTATTCACAATTTGTTTAGTGTCCCAACTTTTTGGGAATGCTGTTTGAACATATTGTATCTCGTCAAACAATTAAATAGTATTTCAAAAAAAAGAAAAAAAAAGGTAGTTAGATAAACAGTGCGGAAATTCAATGATTAGCATATATAGATGATGGAAACATGAATAACTTAGAATCTAAAGTGAATATTCTGTTTTCTCTAAACAGTTTAAAATTATACACACATACTCAATTGTAAAATTTCTCACTGCATGTTTTCTATAGCCACAGAAATAATTTAACTTGGATCAAATATTTTACCACAGATTGGCCTAATTCTCACGGCAGCAAATCATTGGCTACCCTCTCCACAGCAATAAACCTAACAGACCCAGCAAGTCTGTTCAAGCTTCAATTTGAGAATATGGGACAATAGAAACAAATTTAGATTTTAGTTACATTCAGGTATTGTATACATTTTTATGTTTGAAAGAACTGTGAAAGACAAATGTGTAACTGTAAATAGATGCTGTAAAGGACAACTTTTGTATTTTATAGCCTTTACTGGTCTTACAAATGTTGTTAGTAACATTTGCAATAAAATAGCACCTTTGTGTTGTTGCTTTAACAATGACAAAGCTTTTTATTTATTCTGTTCTGCCTCATGTGCTCGTCTAATTCACATCAGAAAATATAAAACTGCCTAACAGTGATTCCTTAAAACTCCTATATAAAATATGTACTATGCAAACTACATCCACATTAATAAGTTCATTTCTTACTCAACTTAAAATGCTTAAATATCACGCCAAACAAAAACCAAATGATAATATATTTGGATGTAATAAAGAAACTGTAGATGTTTATCCTTTAATATGAAATACCATGACTTTAATGTATTTGTTGCAAAAATCCATCCCTTCATACAAGTTTACACTTACACCCTCTGATTTTCTCAATGAACATTGTTTATTCAACCAGAACAAACCCATACACTCAGTTTAGGAAATATTGAAGTGTCGTCTTCAATAAAACTGATCATCTTCTTTCAAGCTTTTGAGAAAAAGAACAACTTCAAACAAAAAGCCAGCTCCTTTAAACACGCAGTAAAAATAAGAAAAGAGTTTCTGCAGTTCTCAGATGCAGGTTTAGTGTGATCCTCCTTGCTGAAGCACTTTTATTTTGACATATTCCATTTTTGTTTGCCTCCGGCGTGGGTTATCACTTGAGTGGCACAATCTTGCATCTGAAAAAAAGAAGAAGAAAGGATCATAATTTTAACATGTATAAGAAACATAAATTACATGAGAACTACAAAGTTATGTGTATGTTTAGTGACCATTTGTTCATTAAACAAAAAAGAAGGTTTTTAAACAAGTACTGAAGAAAAATGCAACTCAGACAGTCACTTAAGGCACCATAGAGTTCTGGTTTACGCCGTACAAGACATATAAACTAATCAAATTACTAACCAAGAAATGTATTCTACGTATAAGTATAAAATCAACAATAAACTGATAAGCTAAAGCCAAAGCCTTCACAAAATTAAAACAAGAAAAAAAGCTACTGTACCAATATCACTACAAAGTATACACACTATATTTTATAGGAACAAATCTTTATTTTGCTTTTGCAGACTCACCCCAGCAGACCCCTGCCGGACCACCGCTGTGGCGTCAGGCTCATCTGAAGCTTCTGGCCGCCTCTGATCACAGCAACCCGTAAAGGTTTCTAAAAAAACAAACAATATGCTGCTGTTTACATTTGGAATATAAGTACGTTCAGAAATTATAATTACAGACAAAGCATCCAAGTTTGAAGCAAAACTAAAATCAAATATTAAAAACGGAATAACTAAGCTACAATCTGCTGACCTATAATTACTTTTTTATTTAAATCAAACTTACTCCTTCACTGTGTTGGACCACGGCAGCGATATTCTGCAGGTTCTGAAAGTTGCTTTTGTTCACAGAGCCAAACTCAATGACTTCATCTCCTACTCTGAGCCCCTGTGAAATAAATAAAACACACTAATGGTGACACCAGTTATGACTTGTTGGTTCATCTTAAAGGTTTTAGGAAGTTTAAAAGCAGAAAAACAAAAACAAAAAGCCCCTCACAGCTCCAGAGGCAGGCGAGCCGTCAGAGACAGCGTCCACTTGAGCGAAGGGAGGAGGCAGAGTGACCTGCTGCTCCATCGCCTCCTCCTGGCCTTCTGCCTCATCTCGCTCTCGCTTGGCTTTCTCGCGTGCGTGCAGCTTGTGCAGAGCTTCTTCTATCTGTGCCATGATGGCTTTGTGGTCATTCTGCAAGCCTGAAACACAAACAGAACAACATTTTTTGTTTGAAAGCAAGCATCAGTAATAGTGAATGTGACAATACTATTAATATAACGAGTTAATTAGACAAGGAAAGAAAAAGGAAGATAATCAGTAAAACGGTAGCCTAACCAAGCATTATATTCTAGCTACATTTTACAGGTAGAAGGTTACAAACATTCGCGTCATTTATTATATAATTTGCAGAGCCATGCAACATGTCTTCAATTGTTTAACTTTACAACTAATTGACTTTAATTGATTTACCAACACAAACTAGTAAAGCTTTTAAGAATAAAAATCTGATAAACAATTATGGGTATTTGTATTTAACCCCCTTTCTATGCTATAAAGCTTATCTGACTACCAGCTATGTTAATATCAAAAGGTACAATTTCGGTCCATTACTCTCTGCAAAATACACAATAATGCCAAAACTCTATATGAAACATCCAGATGTGAAATGTCCTCACAACTAAATGTTTCAGTCAGCTGTGGTAACATAATACATTTGGAGTGACTGGAAGCCTCACCCACAAAGTTTTATTGCTTTTATAATATTGGTCATTGACCACAACTGAGATGTAATCGGTGCATCCCTAGATTTCATCATTTGAAGCACTTTTTCCTTACATGAAATGTTGTGCCTCGCGTCCCTGATAGTGTACAAGTTGACGTCCGCCCGTGGGTAGCCGTCGGCGTCCACCAGCGGACCCTCGACCCCGACGCCTTGCTGTGAACAACAGGAGCAGAGACCTGGTAGGCGCCGCCATGTTGTGATCAATTCACCGCGTCTGAGTCCAACTTACGTCTGCCAGCACGTCGTGGTACGCTTTTATTTGCTCTTCAATCTCATTCTTCTTTTTGATCAGATTCTGTGCGCCGTCCACCGTTATTTCGGAGCCTTCAGCTCGGTTCTCTCCTGTCATTTTCATTGCTGCCAAAACCATAAACAACCTCGCGTCCGGACTACAAACGTTTTTTCCGGTGACGTTTTTCTGGTGCGGCGCCCCCTAGTGTCTGAATGTGAGATTAAGCAAAACAAAACAAAAAGAATTTTTTTCTCGAGAAAGAAATGGATGACACGTATGATCACTAGTGTAAATACGACTGTCAGCTGTTTGTTTAAAAAGAATATCACCCAAGTGGTTATAAAACTGATTTGCTGCAGATGTATAAGGATATTTAATGATGCTCTGCTGTTTTCAGAGCGAAGTGCTCTAAAGAAAACTAACCATAAAGGAATGTGATTTAATCATACGTGCAGTAGTAGATGCATTTTACTTTGTTTAAACTCATCTACTCCATGAACTGAACATTTCTTCAGGATTTATTTTCCTAAGGGAAAAAAAAAGGGGATTGCAACACCTTTTGTTCTTCTAACCCAGGACTAGGTGCAAAAAATAAACCCAAACCATATTATGAGAATGATCCTCCATGCAATCACAGTATTAATTTCTTTCAAAGTCCATCAATGTGTTCTTCAAAATAATTTGGACCCTTTGCTTTTTGGCCCAATAGTTGGAAATTTCAGGGATTTCTTGCCAATGGTTGTCAAAGGCATCATCCAACTGCTAATATACCAAAAGTCCCATCTGTTTAAACCTCAGCATTAATGATCTGACCAATTAAATTCCAGACCTATTTTGAATTACATTGTTTATATTCAACTAAATCTAAATATAAACAATAATACACTGCTCAAAGAAGTACAGGGAACACTCAAATAACACATCCTAGATCTGAATGAATAAAATATTTTCATAGAATACTTTGTTCTCTGTAAGGTTGAATGTGCAAATAGGAGAATCACACAAAAATAATCAATGGAATTCAGATTAATTTACCAATGGAGGCCTGGAATTTGAGTAACACAAAAATTTAAGTGGAAAGACACACTACAGGCTGATCTAACTTCAATGTAATGTCCTTAAAACAAATCAATGTGAGGCTCAGTAATGTGTGTGGCCTCCACATGTATGTATGACCTTCCTACAACGCCTGGGCAGGCTCCTGATGAGACGGCAGATGGTCTCTTGAGTGATCTCCTACCAGACCTGGACTAAAGCATCTTTCTGTGGTGCAACCTGATGTTGATGGATGGAGCTAGACACACTGCTGACACACTCCACATGAGGTCTAGCGTCCCCCTGCATTAGGAAGAACCCAGGGCCAGCATATGGTCTCACACGGCGTCTGAAGATCTCATCTTGGTACCTAATGGCAGTCAGGCTACCTCTGGTGAGCACATGGAGGGCTGTGCAGCCCTCCAAAGAAATGCCACCCCACAGCATTACTGACCATGCTGAAGGATGTTGCAGGCAGTAGATCGCTCTCCACGGTGTCTCCAGACAGTCACGTCCTCAGTGTGAACCTGCTTTCATCTGTGAAGAGCACTGGGTGCCAGTGGCGAATTTGCCAATCCTGGTGTTCTCTGGCAAATGCCAAGCGTCCTGAATGGTGTTGGGGTTTGGGTACAGCCCCCATTTGTGGATGTTGGGCCCTCATACCATCCTCATGGAGTTGGTTTTGTTGAGGTGAAAACCATTACATTACTCTGCATTGTCCTTCTCCACACCTCTCATCGGTTCTTTGGATACTTTATGCCAACAAAGAGAAGCAGTGGTGGATTTCTGAATGCAGCTTTAATACAAAAACAACGTTCAAATTTGAAGCAAAATACCCCTGGAGCCTCAGCACAGAAAATAATGTTTTCTTGTTTTATATGTTTTACCACCCCTAGCTTTACAACACTAAATAAAACTAGTTCAGTCTGGCTGCGAGTGCCTTCCAACAATGCTCACATCAACAACATACATCTTGAAAACATTCCACACCGACATATCTTGACGAAACCCAGGAGTACCGCTAATCCGCCCTCGATCTGCCTTTTTCAGATCACTGTGTGAAATTTCACTTCTGCGCAACACTCATGCAGCTTTGCACATACACTTATTTATTAGCCTTAGCTCATACTTTCCAAGTTATGATTAACAAACAATTGATTATAAAATATGCATGTAGTCAAAGGTATGGTTGTCTTAAAAATATTAATAAATCAACAATTAGTCAGGAGTGTATACACGAGTAAAGAATTCAAACATAACTTCCACTGTTTCTAACCATTTGTGCAGACACATGCAAAATTTTGGCTTCCTGGATGTCATTTTGCAGGGCTCTGGCAGTTCTCCAGTTCCTCCTTGGATGAAGGCGGAGGTAGCAGTCCTAAGATTCTGCAGTTGGGTAGTTGCCCTCCTACGGCCTCCTCCGCGTCTCCTGGTGTACTGGACTGTCTCCTGGTAGCTCCTCCAGGTTCTGGACGCTACGCTGGCAGACACAGCAAGCCTTCTTGCCACAGCTCACACTGATGTGCAATCCTGGATGAGCTGCACTACCTGAGCCACTTGTTTGGGTTGTAGAGTCCATCTCATGCTACCATGAGTGTGAAAGCACCACCAAAATTCAAAAGAGACCAAGACATCAGCCAGAAAGCATAGGTACTGAGAAGTGGTCTGTGGTCTCCACCTACAGAGCCACTCTTTTATTGAGTGTGTCTTGCTGATTGCCAGAGATTTCCACCTTTTGTCTATTCAATTTGCACAACAGCATGTGAAATTGATTGTCAATCAGTGTTGCTTCCGAAGTGGTCGGTTTGATTTCAAAGAACTTTGATTTACTTGGAGTTTTATAGTATTATTTTAAGTGCTCTTTACATTTTTTGCGAGCAGTGAATATTTGAATTTTAATTTCAGAATTTTCAGAATGGCAAAAACGGATTAAAAAAAGAAGCAACAAGTCTCCAATCAATGAAACATCACACAGCTTTAATGTATTATTTAATTCAATTATTACAAAGATACACCTTACTTTCTTTATAAATCTTTTGTACAGTATCACAGCTGGAAATTGTGTCACACAAAATGAAAACATTTTATAAGTTAGACAGCTTTATTTTTTTTTTTTACAAACACCCCCTTGTAAACTTGTAGTGGTTAATAGTAGTTCACATTTTGACCTGTCACCATGTAGTCTTAGCGATATACATAACGTAAGGTTAATAATTTGTGCTTAGCACCTTTAAGTGTTGTGTTAGAAGTGCCTGTGTGTAAATATACACTGTTAAAATTAACAGGAATGTGTTTCAATGACCTCGAGAACCATAATGTGAAGCAAAATAATTGATAAACCTATTCAAGCCCTTCAGATGTCTCAGGATAGACATGCTCTAAGTTTACATGGGGAGGTTTTCCTTCATTTTTATTTCCTCAGCTTATGAATCTCTTCTTTGTATTAAAAGTTGTGCAAATCTGTCGAGACAAAATCAGTGGAATGTAGCTCATTTTTTCTTTTTGTCTGTTGGTGCCAATTGTTGTTACACCAGGGATTTCAGACTACATCTTTTAAAGCTTCACAGCCATCTTCAGGCTGCTGTTCCTCCAATCTTTGCTGGGATCCATCCTGACCTGAAGAGGATGTGGTCTGAGAGGCCTCAGCCTGAGTCAGTATGGCCTTCTGTACCTCATCGAACTGGCTTGTCGCCTCATCCAGCTGTGAATGAACAACTTGGACCCACTTCTGCAGCTGCATGTTGAGAGCATCCACACCTTGGTGCAGCTTCTCTTGCCTTCCTTGAAGCTCTTCCAACAGCCTCTGTGTGTCACTGGCCATCTGCTGCCTCTTTGTTAAAGCAGCAGTAGTGCGCTGACCTTGCATGTAGCCTTCGAACTCTTCCGGACTGAGGTTGAGCGCTGGTCCATCCAGCTTCTCAATGAAGGCCACCGCACAGGACTAAAGCAGAGGACAAAAACAAACGCTTGTTTTATCTCCCCAGCTATGTCGTGTATGATCAAGATGAGCGCTTTTGAGCCAAGCCTACCAAGTTTGTGAAGTAGTAGCCGCTCTCTCCTGCCATGAGACTGTGAGGGAGGCCGAAACGAATCATGTACTGCATGTTGGAGTGGAGGCGAGGTGGATTGGCTCTCAGCACAACATACACCAGGCTCGTCAAGAAGTCATCAGCATTAGCAGGCTCATTGTTGGAGGTGGAGAGCGCTTCAAATATGTGCTGACTGCATTTGGACACACAGGCAAGCTTGTCCTGCGGCGCTCGCTTGGCATCCATTTCTATTATGGCTGATAAAAACGAAGCTTTAAGTGCAATAAATAAACTCGTTATTAGCTTTTTATTGTGTAATGGCAACTAGTTTGACTATGAGTGCCATAACTGGTAAACTTTATATTTTTTCGGGATTTGCACCTGGAAAAACCTCAGAGGTAAATGGATTGCAGCGTAAATACAAACCAGTCCCCTTTTAAATGGTTTCTGGATCTCTGAACCATCATCACTAAAATTTCCTTTAAAGTCATATCCATGATCAACAAAAATGGGTGTGGATGACATCCTGTTATGATAAATATTTTGGTTGATTAGAAATATTTCAACACACTTGCGTGTCTTAAACCTAACTTAGTTGCTAAATGTTTTGGGAATTAAACACTATTATTCAAGTTGAAAGCTTTTTAATCTTCATAATAAACTCAATACATGAGGTAAATCACCTGTTATTGCAGGTAGGAAAGGGTCGCCTGTGACTGGGGTGGTCTCATCTGGAAAAGGTACGCTCAGCATCTGCGGAGTCACCCAGTTTAAGGAGCTGAAAATAATAATCATCAATAAGGAACAGAGCTTGAGATCTGACGTTTCGAGGGTTTCTGGGTGGATTAAGTCGGGCCTGCCATCTGTTTTAACAAGCATGTTTAAAACCTTTTATTTGGATTCAGGTTAACTCACAGGAAGGATTATTGAAATAAAAACATTTATTTTTTGCATTTTTTCCTGTCATTTATGAATGTGATATTTTTTTCTAGTAAAAAATAACAGGAATTGGAATTAATTTTTTTTAATTTTTTCTTCATTTTTTTAAACTTACCGCCCAGCCTTAAACAACTTACAGTTTAAAATAAACACACATTTTTTATATTCAAATTTGGCAACCGACCATTATGTCCACAGATGAATACTATGTATGAAAAACTAAACTGATTCACTTATTTACAATTACCTCACATACACTTCGTTTCTCTTACTCAATTTAAAATTATAGTTGTTTATTATATCATATATGGAGTTGGAGTAAGAGTTTCAAATGATTAAACCTGTTATTCTACTCTACTCTATTTTCTAAACAAACGTAAATCTAGAAAATATTGAAAAACAATTCCCTTCTTTTTAACTTAATTTAGAATCCCAGAGTTTATAACTATTGAACACATGAATGTTTAAATTAACTTTAGTAAGTAGTTATTGATTTCTTAATACAGTTACCGTATTCGGCGCTGAAGAGCTAGGTCCTTCTGTTCATCATCACTGCTGTCATGGCAGAAGACCCATTTGTGCAACCGAGTCATTATAAGCTTCTCTATGTGCTCCATTATCTGAGTGACCTGATCTTCAGGAAAGCCTAAAGACAAAAAAAATAATGATTAAACATTTAAGAAAGAACAAATGGGAACTAAGTGAAACAATCTGTACTCACTTCTAAAATATTCCGCGAACGACTGATAAAAATCCTGCACAAGGTCCGACTGCTTCTGTATCGGCAGATCCTGGAAATCACGTCAGGCTTTGATAAGGATGTCACGTTTTATAAAAGAAGAAACTTTAAATGTAGACTTTTATTGAAACAGTTACATGATAAGCTTCAATTGTGTTGAGGAAAGCTGTACAGCGGGACTGCAGACGCTGAGAGGAGGGACTCCGCAGGATCTTTAGAAAACCAGTGAAGTCTCCAGGCTCAAGGCTCTCGTAGGCTTTTAACACCTTTGCATGGTTTTCAGAGGTTTCTGGGAAGACAAAAAGGGGATGCAAGGTCAAACAAACTAAACAGGCATCTAACACAAGATTATTTCTGTACAAAATCACAGTCTAACAACTTACATGTTGGTTTATTAGGAGAGGTTTTCTGTGGCTTGCAAAAGTAATTGTACCTCTTAAGCATTTCATGTTTTTTTGACACTATGAACATAAACTAAATAAATCATACTAGTATCAACTTATTTGGCCAACAAGCCCTAAACACAGAACTCTGACAATAAACATGTTGGTGGCAGTATCATGCTGTGGAGATTCTTTATCAAGGGGAGGGAAGCTACAGTAATTAGAATCAATTAAAAGACTGCATTAGAAAATCTGTTGGTGGGGGCATTGCTTTCCGGCATATAAATGTTTTAGATCAGAATATATTCAGATGGTGAAAGTCCAAACCAAAAATTCCATGGAGCATCTGTGGAAAGCATCAAAAACCAATAATCACCAGCACTCTCTCTCTAATCTTATACAGCAGCAGCACAATATGTTGAATCACGGTTGTCATATTGACATCAGTCTGTGCATCAATGGAAAATGACTGCTTTGGTGTTAAAGCTGGTGGGTTCATATGTTTTTAGTGTCAAGCATTTACATTTTGTGTATTTATATTATAGTTGGTGAGCTGGATAGACTCCAGTTGGCTTTGTTCCCCAGTTAAGACTTTTTTTAAATGAGTAAGATGCTAACACATAGTGTAGGTAGATAAAGAAGAAAAAAAAATATTGGTTAATTATTTTAGATGTGATCTTTAAAAATCTCCCTAAAGGTTTTGCGCATAAAACTAGTTTAGACTTGCAACAAAAGATGGAATATATAAGTTCAAGACTTTTCAATGTTTTTTTTATTTGTCACTTTAATCATCACAATTTTGAGCCACTTTCTGTTGGTTCAGCACACAAAAAAAATCCCAACAAATAAACAGAAAGTTGTGGCTGTCACATGAAAAATCAATAAAAATCTCTGTGAAGTTATATTTATATATGTAAAGAGAAGCCTTAAACTGAGCAAAATAATCTTAGAAGACCGACCTTGAGGGTTTGGAGGTGAAGAGCTGCCCCAGAACAGCCTCCTCACCGTGTTTATTCTCCGACCCTTCTCAATGTTCTTCTTCTCCTCAAATTTGGAGAATGTAGGTGGGGCCCCATCGCCGCTTGGTCTGCAAGGAGCAGCATTATGAGACAGGACGACCATGCAGGTAGAAAATATGTCAGGATCGTGTTTCATACAGGAAACCTTGTTCAAACAAAGCACCCACCTCGCGTCTTGTGTTTGTGATCCAGGTGGACGTGATCGCTCTCTCCAGCACTTTGAGCAGAAGCCTTTCCACGCTGGGTTTCCATAATACCCACAGGCGTTCTTACAAAGCAGTTCCTCCTGCGAAACTCTGAGTCCTCTTTGTTTGTCTGTCCACATGATGGTGCCCTCTTAGGCAATCTTTGAAGAAATGAAGTGGCAAAAAAGTGAGAAAACAAAACAATGTTTGAACTCTAGATCTAGACCTTCTATAAATTTTTTATGAAAACATTTCATATTATCTTACAATAAAACCTGAAATTTCTTCAAGTCAAAAGATAAATTAAGAGAGGCAGGGAGGTAGAGATGGAAAAATGGAAAATTATGGATGGTTGGGATTAAAAGATGGACATAAACAGCTCAAAAAAATGAGGGAAGACTAAAAAAAACACAATATAACTCAGTAAATCAAACTTCTTTGAAATCAGACTGTCCACTTAGGATGCAACACTGATTGACAATCAATTTTACATGCTGTTGTGCAAATGGAATACTCAACGGGTGGAAATATTTGGCGATTAGCATGACACACTCAATAAAGGGGTGGTTCTGCAATTCAATTAAAAAAATCCAACTAGTATCTTCCAAACAGGGTGATTTCAATTTTACATATTTATTTGTATTGAGTTTAATAATTATTGCTTAAAACTAATAAATCCTTAAAATGTAGGCGGCTGGATAGCTTAAAAGCAGGAATCAGTTTTTGTTAAAAATAGTTCTTTTTTGTTTGTTTGTTTTTTAACACAGAAAACTGCCTCCAAGCATATAAGGTAAAACTTATGTGGAAGAAAAAGTGTGGTTTAAAAAAAAAAAAAAGAAAAAAAAGGAGGTGCACAAACAAGGATGGACACCACCTTGAAACGATTGTGCAATAAGCCAATTCAACAATTTAAAGTACTGTGCTGTTGCTTTGTGGTCCAAAGATCCCCTTTTCAGGTGAAAGGTTCAAGATTTGCACGCAATCGAATTTGTTGAAGGTCAATTCTGAAGTTTCCACAGTCGATGATGATCTGGGGTGCCATGTGTTCAGTTGCTCCAATGTGTTTGAACAAGGCATAGGTCAGAACAGCTACCATGATATTTTAGAGTCCTTCTTGGCTCCTTCTGATGACAAACTTCATAAATACACTGATTTCATGTACAGCACAAATTGTAAGAAAGCTGGAAGGATTACCATGGTTTTACTCTGCTTGCTTGGTTCCCTAACTGGCCTGACCCTCATAAACTAACTATGGAGTCAACAGGTGACACCACACTCAAAATTACAGAACCAGAGACTGGTTACCTCCATGCCACACCGCACTGATGCAGTAACTCATTCAAACAGAGGTCAAACCAGCTGTTGATAATATTATGCATAATCTATTGAGATGCCTCAGTACGCAATACTTTAATATTTGTAAATAAATAAATTAAAATAACTTTAAAAAAAACAAATCTAATAAATAGTTACTTGTCGAATGGCAGTTAAAGCTGCAGTGAAAGTTTAAGGGTTAGCTGTAAACTAATCGCTGTAAAGTCAGAGCAGATGACTGTCAGCTGACGAGGCTGGCGACAAAACAGGTCAACTTCCAGCTAGAACTTCAACCTTTGCTTAAAACGATCAATAAACCCGTAAAAAATAAACAATTAAATGCTGTGTTCTCACCTGTCAGTCAACGAGCGGGGTTA
The DNA here is from genome assembly GCA_032876305.1 of Orestias chungarensis. NCBI lineage: Eukaryota > Metazoa > Chordata > Actinopteri > Cyprinodontiformes > Cyprinodontidae > Orestias > Orestias chungarensis. The sequence continues at coordinate 2,568,668 of JAVLVB010000003.1, forward strand.
ATCATCAGCCGGGTTTTCTTCCCTCAAAGAACGATTTTCTTCTGTCATAAACTCTTAATTTTTTAACTGAACCTGAGCAACAGCATGTTAAGAACTCGATCGGTGAGACACATTAAAGCCCGGAGTTGACAAAATCCTGATAAAATGTGTTTTTGTAGCGAAAAGTTGAACTAATCTGACGCAGTCAGAAGTTCGGGCAGTTCGGAAACCTGTGGAACCGGAAGTACGTAAACGGGATGCGCTGTCAACGTAAAATTCCACTTTCAAAATAAAACATGCGTTCCCACAAATAAAACAAAGAAAAACGAAAGAATCGTAATGATAATTCTTCCTAATCAATTATTTACCTTATCAACATATATAATTGCTGTAACTGAAAACTTCAGCCCCTCTTCTGTAAGGGCCTTTTTTTTAAAGTAAATGTATTTTATTTTGAAAGTCCACGTAGGACACTTGTTTGACATTAAAAACGTATGACATTTAAAAGGAACTTTTGTCCGCACTGTAATAATACCTATAGTTTTACAGAGTGAGATTCAGACATCGTGATCTATTTTGTCTTTAATTAAAAAAAAAAAAAAATATTGAGCGAGGTTTACATCTTATTAACAACAATTTACTGCGTAAATCAACCAAAACCCACATTTAAAAAGAATTTTAAATGTATAATAAAGCTTTTTTTTGAGGACCTAGTTCCACAATTTTTGTAGTTTTGTTATTATCGCCAACTCTAATTTAAAAGTAAAATGGAAATATGCATTTACAATCCATGTCAGTGACATAATGATACACTTGATGATATTAATACACGTTCAACATAATTATTACATTTGATAGGAGGATAAATCTAATTTGGAATAAATAATGCAAAAACAAACAAAAACAAAAACGAGAAAAATGTAATATTTTAAATAGAAAAAGGAAACAGCATAAAAATCGACTTGATGTATGAAGAGATAACAAAGACAAAAATCAAGGATAATTTCCAAACACAACGTTCAGATGTAGTTTATATCTCTTCTAGGTATAAATGGTTCTCACAAAACAGAAACTAATAAGTACACTATATCATATTGAAGTGTATGTATTTACACATTGTATGTCACACCAGTGTCATGGCTAATAAGCGAAATAATGCACAATTTAAGTGTAAGGAAAAGATTTTCAAGAAGTTCCAATAACTTTTGACATCCATTTGCATTTAGGCATCTGCTTTCATTCTTTTAGTGCATGCCTCTACCAGCTTTGTTCATCTATAGACAACCAGTTTGACCCATGTTTCTATTTAAATAGTTTAGCCTAAATAGATTGACTCGGCAGCATCCTTAAAATGCTCAAGTACAGCCACAGATTAAATTGAAAATAGATAACATTCTGATGTGGGCCTTTCTTTTGTGAATGCGCAAATTATTCCACTTATAGATCCGGCTGTATGCTCAAGGTCATTGTTTTTTTTAAAGTGAGCCTCTGCTGCAGTGTTAAGCGTTTTTTTTTCAGTCTGTTAATGGGTTTTCTTCATGTTTTAAACGAAAACATTACAAAGTAGTTCAATGTTTATGATCAGTTTCCTGCTATACGGGAGTGCTGTTGATTAACAAAATCAGTGCACACAGATGCCAACTACTGTGAGAGTCATTTATATTATTAGGCGTTAGAATTAAATTATGAAAAACAAATCTTAAGGAAGATCTACACACATGTGTATGTATTTTTATTTATTTTATTTGTTTGTTTCCTTTGTCTTCAGGGTCACTCTTGTGCCATCTCATGCATGTGTGTGAGTGAGAACAGACGCTGGATTGCAACAGGAGACAGAGGACCAAGGAGCATTGTGATTATATGGGACTCCTACTCTGGGTAATGTTTATTTTTTACATATATGAAGGTCTTTCCTGCCTCCTGTCCTGACTTTTACTCATAAGGTGAATCCTGCTTGTGATAAATCTTCCAGTATTCCTGTGAATACGCTGTTCGATTGCCACCCTGGCAGCGGCATCGCTGCTATAGCATTTTCAAGCGACACAAAATACCTTGCAACTCTTGGGAATTCAGGGTGTCAAGTGAGTAAGACATGATTAGAGGTGTAGGTAGATTTATTAACTAACGACAACAGTTTCCAGCTGTTTCAAGCTTGATTTTGAAACGAAATTAAAGAAATAACAATGTTGTAAATTCAACCTTTATGGTTGCTTTCACACTGGTGTGACAACATTATGCACAATCTACATATACATCTGTTTTGCAATGATTGTACCAGAGTGCTTGTATTTGGGACTGGACCAATGAGGCACGGACACCTCTCTGC
>JAVLVB010000003.1:2581263-2597785 GCA_032876305.1 Orestias chungarensis
AACTCGGGCTGTTAATAAGCACCGGTACGCTATTAACATGGCTGAAGCGAGGAGTTTCTTTTCATGGTTCAAAGTTTGCAAACTTTAACAACTGCACTCGTAACGCGTCTTTTTTTGTAACTTGTTTGGTCTCTTTTTTGTTTTGTTTTCTAAGAGCCGTTAGCGACGAGGAGCTCCATGAAAGGAAGCGCTTTATTGTCCTAGCTTGCTGGCTAGCATTTAGCCGTTCGTCTACCGAGCTAGCTAGTCGATATGACCAGCAGAGAGACGTGCATGCGGCAGACTTACCGGCGGCCGGCCGCCAGCATCAAACAGGAGCAGGACGACGACTCGGACGCGGAGGAGACCCACTTGGGGCTGCGGAGGGCGGACGGGCTGGAGTCGCAGATCATCCACAGCGGACACTTCATGGTGTCGTCGCCGCACAGCGAGCACCCACCGAAGAAGGGCTACGACTTCGACACCGTCAACATGCAGACCTGCCAAACGTATCACTTCGGCAAGATGAGCACGTCGCACCTGTCCATAGATGCCTCGTTGACGAAGCTTTTCGAGTGCATGACCCTCGCCTACAGGTGAGCCGCAGCGTGGCTGATGCGTTTACTTAATCTGGTGCCACCAGGCTGATGCTCGGCTCAACTTCCTGCTGCACCTAATCTATTTTCTTACACTACATGCCTTTTGCAAGTGTGTAAATAAATCCTGCCATGATATCTTGAAGTGAAGAACTTTGTTTGGCAGTGGAAGGATTTCCCACATCAGTTATCAGTGCCAAGCTATGGGAACTGCAACAAGACGGGCAGTATCAGCAAAACAACAGTGACCTAATAGAAAACGGTCTGTTTTAAACATGTGGCCTGACTTTATTAGATTGTGAATAGACTGCTTGTTACTAACTATAATGAAGTGGATGAGGGTTATTAGTCAAACGCACAGGATAAAGTTTGTGTATTAGACGTTTAAATTAGACATTCATGGGGACATTGATGAGTTTAAGTCAGAACAAGCTGACACTGTCTTTTATCCTTGGTTATAAAGACATACTGAAGGTGTTTGTCTTGTTAGAGGTGGGCGATGTAGATTTAAGCTTTGTAAAATTAGAGATAGAAATGATTAAACATTTGCAACCCTCTAACTTCCCATAAATCCAGCTCTGAATAAAGTCCATGCCCAGCAAACCAGAATAATACTGTAAAAAAAAAAAATTTGTCACAGCTTCTACTTTGCAAAGATGTAAAAAAAAAAATACACTTTTAAGCTATGTGTTAAAACATAAAGGGAGAATTATGAAACAAACTAGACATTAGTCTGTGTGACACATAGAGTAACCTAGTTTAAATGTATTTATGCAACGAGGCTAATCGGTTATCAGTGCCAAGTTATGGAAAACTAAAACAAGAAGAGCATTATCAGCAAAACAAAAATGATCTGCTAAAAAAAGTGTCCAATTTTAAACATGTGACCTACTTTGATAACTGACTGTATCAGATTATGCATGGGCTGCTTGTTACTAAATCCTATGAAGCTGAATTCATTTTGAAGTATTTTTTATGTCTTAAGGGTTGTAAGTCAAACACTCAGGGAAAAGGTTTCATTTTAGACTGTTACGTTAGATGTTTTGGGGGCATCTAACAAGCTTTGGCACCAGCTTTTATCCTTGGTTATAAAGATTTACTGAAGGGTTTAGTATTGTTATTCTTAGATGACAGGCTGAGGATAAAGAAACTGAGATGAGTGCAGTTTAGTCTCTGTCACAATTATTAGGATTTGGTTTGGATGAGATAAGTGATTATAGCTTTAAGCTTTGTATTTTGTAAATAAACAAAACAAAACATCTGTAGTAAAATTAGAGATAGAAATGATTAAACATTCACAAACCTCATTCTTCCTTAAAATCCACCTCTGAATAAAGTCCATGCCCGGCAAACCCAAATAGTACTGTAACAATTAAACTTCATTACAGCTTGCACTTTTCAAAACTGTACAAAATATACTTTTAAAATGTGTGTTAAAACATGAGGGCAGCATTAGTAATACTTATGGAACAAGCTAGGCCTTAGTCTATGTGAGACTCTGACAACATGATACACTTGAGTTAAAATAACAGTTTAATTTATTTATCAAAATGTAAAACTAAACGGTTCAACGCCCTTGAATTTCTTTCCTTTCTAAATAAACAAATATTACTGCTGCCAAAGTACTATAAGATGAAGCAGATACAATATTATCAAGATGTAATTATTATTTTTTGTTTAAATGTAAAGACTGAAGCAAAAACACATCGACACACAGAAAAAATGCCCACTAACTTTTCTTAGTCTTGATGTAAACAAGCTTATTGCAAAAAGTAACATTATCACTTTTTGCTGTTTTCCTGTTTATAAAGTAACAGAACTATTATGGGATATAAGCACCTTAACAGACAAGCTGCTTTTAGCTTTCAGTTTTTAAAGTTTAAGCCAGGGATCAATGGTGACGTTTTGTGTTCGCATCCTCAGACATCTTCAAACAGTGGAGTTTGTCTTTCCTGGTAACTGTTAACCTGGTAACCAAATGTCCAGGAGGTTTCTTTCAGCCAGTTGGCAGCAGTGTGCAGCAACGCTTAGAAGTTCTGAGAAAACTTGTTCTCCCACTTTATCTGACGTCTCAGTAAAAAAAACTTTATGTAATAGGATTTGTATGAGAGAAGATTTTAGCTAATCTGAAACTTTAAAACAAAATCATGCCCAGAACCACGTGTTGAAAAATGGCTCTGATTTCAAAAGTAACAACCCCAAAGAGGCTATTGTCTGAGTTTAACAACTGCATCAAGGGGAGTTTAATGTTTTGTTTGTTGGTTTTTATCACAAAAGGACACATTTCCCCCCCATTTTTCCTGGTTTAAATTCCCGCTTAGCTTAAACCAATCACTAGATTGTTATTGCTGTAGTGCATTTAAAAAAAATAAAACAGATGCAAGATATATTTATACCTCTGCACATAAATGTCTTTTGGACATTTTGGTCGGTGGAGCGGCTACGCTGCTGAGCGGACGCAGGCAGAAGCCCAGACGTAGGAAGCACGCCGGAGCGCTCATCAAACTGTGACGGCGCGGACTTCGTACACCGCTACCCAGCATCCATATGACAAACCTTCGCTCTTTAGGAAATAAAATGGACAAGCTTTCACTGCTAAACCAGACCAACAAGGATTTTTCTCTCTCTGCTGTACTGTGCTTCACTGAGACCTGGCTCACGGATTCCGTCCCGGACAGCGCGCTCCACCTGCACGGCTTTCATCTCCACCGAGCGGACCGCTACACGGAGCTTTCCGGCAAGAAAAAAGGTGGCGGAATTTGTTTTTATATCAACCAAGGGTGGTCTACAGATGTGACTGTGTTAATGAAAACGTGCAGCCCTAATCTGGAATCGCTTTGCTTGAACTGTAGACCTTTTTATTGTCTGCGGGAGTTTTCATCTGTTGTGCTTGTTGCTGTTTACATTCCACCTCAAGCGTGAACGCGTGAGGCACTGAGCGCACTCGCTGATCAGATCCTCAGCATGGAGAATCAACACACAGACTCTGTTTTTATCATCTTAGGGGACTTTAACAGAGCAAAACTTAACAACAAACTACCTAAATACAGACAGCATGTTACCTGCCCCACCAGGGAGAGCAACATTTTAGATCACTCTTACACTGTATTTAAAGGTGCTTATCGCTCTGTCCCCCGTGCAGCACTGGGACTATCTGATCACTGTTTAGTTTTTCTTCTCCCGACCTACAGACAGAAGCTCAAGTGTGCCAAACCTGTGGTCAGCTCGGTGAAAAAATGGACTAACGAGGCTAAAGAAAGGCTTCAGGACTGCATGGTTTTAACAGACTGGTGTGTTTTTGATGATGCCACAGGCAGCCTGGATGAATACACGGAAACTGTGACATCTTACATCAGTTTTTGTGAAGACATCTGTGTTCCCACCTGGACTCACAATAAATACAACAATGACAAGCCCTGGTTTAATGCTAAATTGAAACAGCTGCGCCGGTCTAAGGAGGTAGCATATAGAAGTGGGGATCGGGCGCTGTACAACCAGGCAAGGAACACCCTAACTAAAGAGATCAAAGCTGCAAAAAAAACTACTCCAACAAGCTAAGCAGCATGATTTCCAGTAACGAGCCATCAACTGCCTGGAGGTGTCTTCAGAACATCACCAGCTACGAAAGGCCATCTACACAGACAATGGGAGATCGTCAACTGGCCGACAACCTTAACAGATTCTACTGCAGGTTTGAACAGCCCAGCAACAAGCTCCCATCCAACACCACTTCACACCGTTCTGACTATCAGCAACCCATCAAGGCTGCCCTGAAGATCTGTAAGGAAGACGTGCTGAGACTTTTTAAAAAACAGAAAGTCAAGAAGGCCCCTGGTCCTGATTGAATCTCTCCCTACTGCCTGAGGACCTGTGAAGACCAGCTTGCACCTGTCTTTACTAAGATCTTCAACAGATCACTGGAGCTGAGTGTTGTTCCGTCCCGTTTTAAAAGCTCCACAATAATACCCATTCCTAAAAAGACAACTACCACAGTACTGAATGACTACAGACCTGTTGCCCTGACCTCTGTGGTCATGAAGTCCTTTGAAAGACTTCTCAACCACATTAAGGAAATCACGGACCCCCTGCTAGACCCCCTGCAATTTGCCTATCGGGCCAACCGTTCGGTGGACGATGCAGTGAACATGGTTCTCCACTTCATCCTCCAACACCTTGAACACCCAGGAACTTATGCAAGAATTCTGTTCCTGGATTTCAGCTCAGCCTTCAACACAATTATTCCAGGACAATTAAACAGCAAACTGACTGAACTCAGCGTACCAGCCCCCACCTGCCAGTGGATAACTGACTTTCTTACTGGCAGAAAACAGCAGGTGAGGCTGGGAAAGTGTACTTCAGTGACCCGAACCATCAGCACGGGCGCCCCACAGGGTTGTGTACTCTCACCACTGCTCTTGTCGCTGTACACAAATGACTGTACCTCTATGGACTCCTCTGTTAAAATCCTGAAGTTTGCAGATGACACAACAGTCATTGGTCTCATCAATGACAGTGATGAGTCTGCTTACAGACGGGTGGTTGAACAGGTTGTCCTCTGGAGCAGTCAGAACAATCTGGAGCTGAACACAGCAAAAACAGTGGAGATGACCGTGGACTTCAGGAGGAGCCCCCCAACCCTACCAGCACTCACCATCCTAGAAAGGACTGTGATGGCTGTGGAGTCCTACAAGTTCCTGGGCACAAAGATCTCCAAGGACCTGAAGTGGGACAGCAACATCAACTCCATCATCAAGAGGGCTCACATAGGATGTACTTTCTGTACCAGCTGAGGAAGTTCAAGCTAGCCCAAGAGCTGATGGCGCAGTTCTACACAGAAATCATAGAGTCCATCATCATCACATCCATCACAGTGCGGGGCAGTGCTATCACAAAACACGACACCAAGAGACTGCAGCGCATTATCAAGTCAGCAGAGAGGACCATCGGTGTAAAGCTGCCCGCACTGCTGGACCTACATGCCTCCAGAACCAGGAAGCGTGCAGAGAAAATCATTACCGACCCGTTTCACACTGGCCGTCACCTGTTTCGGTGCCTTCCATAAGACCCGTACGACCAGGCTACAGAGAAGCTTTTTTCCAACTTCCATTATTCTCATGAACAATTGAACGATTTATTTATATATTTTTATAACTTCTATAGTTTTTATAGTGCACAAAACTGCACTTTTAAAAATATATATAAATTACACATGCTAAATGTTACAAATGTTTCTTTACTGTATTTTTCGTGCCTTTTCTGTATTTGTCGTGCACTGCAAGCATCTGTGTAACCAAAAACAAATTCCTTGTATGTGTGAGCATACTTGGCCAATAAAGCCTGATTCTGATTCTGATTCTAAATGAAAATGTTAGAAAGCTGTTTTATTATATTTTATGTATATTGATAATCAAAATCCAAACTAGGCCTTTACTGTCTACTGTTACCAAGAAAACCCAAGGGTTTAATCGGGTCCGGTTTTATAACAGCCGGTTAACCAAGGAGGCTTTATGGAGCATACATCACTGCCGATCACCAACATGTTACAACACACTGCTTGCCAGCTGACTGAATGAAGGGTATAGCATTTTTATGTGGACAGACAGGACTGGGAACACAGCTCCTATTCATTACTAGTATTACTTACATCCTGGCTGAGCACGATGCTAATATATAGGAAGGTCACAGAGCGAGCTGTTCGATAACCAGCAAAAAACCTTTTGACATTTCTTTTACATCAGTGAAACATGAAATTACGTTAATTGCATTTTTATTAAGACAACGGGATTATCTGGAATATTTGTATAAGTTATTGGTTATTCAGATCATATTCAGTACATATGTTTGAAATTCAGTGAAAACAGCAGGTTAAATTGTTTAAAAAAAACAAAAAATTAAAATAAACTAAGAGGGGAAAAAATCCTGCTTACAAACAGATAAAAGATTAAAACTATTTAAAAGAGACCTTGAAAATGTGATTGTCGGACATCCGGGAGCGTTTCCAAGATAGCAGGTTGAACCCATAATCTGTCCTGATCAGTGACAAGGAAAACTCCACTAAACTCGATAAAGAGATTCAGTTCTTCTAAAAAATTACATATAATGCGTGGAGTTAGACCGAAAAAGAGACCAGGGGGTGTTGAAGGGCACGGCTGGGCAGGAACAAATCTAACAAACGTTGATGGCAAAGCTAGCATGATGCAGGCCCTGGCACCTAGCAAGGAGAGCGAGCTAACGACTGCTAAGGCTATCCAGAATCTATGTAACAATATCAAAGAAATGCAAAATGACATCATCGCTATGAAAAATGACATCAAGCAAGATCTGAACAGCTTTAAGAGTGAAATGAACAAGAAACTGGAAGAGGTCAGCTCTGACATTCGAAATCAAGCAGCTAGGCTAACGGAAGCGGAACAACGGGTGAACGAGCTGGAGACGGTGAATATGAACTTGAGAGATTCTTTGTCTCACTGTCTCAAACAACTGAAAACTCTACTGGATAAAGTTACTGATTTAGAAGGAAGATCCCGACGCCATAACATCCGCATTTACGGCATTAAAGAAGAAGCTGATGGAACCGCCATGCAGACGTTCATTGAAAACTTTCTGAAAGAGCAGCTCTCCATCGACCAAGGTATGCAGATTCAACGAGCACATCGTTCACTGGGACGTAGACCTCGAGACGCATCAATTTCAAGATCCATACTCGTCAACTTTCACAGATGCGACGTAAAAGAGAAAATCCTTAGAGCAGGGTGGGGAAAGAAGATTTTCTATGACGGCAAGTTGATCTCATTTGCGCACAATCTACCGACCGAGATAAACAACAAGCTTAAAGAATACAAAAACATCAAGAAGATTCTCAAAGAGGGGAAAGTACGTTTCCAAACGCAGGTGACTTTAATACAATCCTGAATAAAAATGATACTTCCAATAACAAACGAATAGGCACACCACAAAGTAAATTACTAAAGAGGGGAATGAACGACATCGGCTTACTGGACGCTTGGAAGGAGATGCACCCATCAGGTATAGATTTTACCTATTCCCCCCCCCCCCCCCCCCCACGCAGTATTTTTCAAGAATAGACCTTTTCTTAGTTTTTAAGAATGATCGACATAGGCTAAAAAGCTGTGAGATCGGTACTAGAAACTTGTCAGACCATTCACCAGTATACTTAACACTTTACCTAGATATAAGACCAAAAAAACACATATGGAGACTAAATAGAAGCTTGCTAAATAATAAAAATGTCATAAAAGCAATAAAAACAGAAATAAAAAACTTTCTAGAATTTAATGACAACGGGGAAGTCAATCCTAATATTTTGTGGGACACATTGAAGGCAGTTATAAGAGGCAAATTTATATCACCAAGTACAGCTATTAAGAAAGAAAAGGAAAAAGAACTAAACAAACTAGAGACTAAATTAAAAGAATTGGAGAACATGCAAACCAAAAATCAACTTGATGATATCTATGCACAAATGAAAGAGACAAGGACTAAAATTTTGGATATACATAAAAGAGGGGAAGAAAAAATATATAAATTCCTAAAACAAACATTTTATGAATCTGCACCAAAAGCAACAAAACTACTTGCAAGAAGAATTCGTAAAAAACAAATAATGCAGTCAATTCGTTCCATATCCGACCCACAGACATGAATAGTAGAAAACAGTTTGGATGGTATTGACAAAGCCTTTCAAATATTATTATAAAGCATTGTACGCACAACAAGAACAAAGCAAAATAGAAGATGTTAAAACATTTCTCAATTCAATTGGAGAATGCCAGAATAAAAGTTTAACCGAGCATATCACTGAAAAGGAACTGATAACGGTGATAAAAAAATAAAAAAATAATAAAACACCCGGTACTGAGGGTCTTCCAGGCGAATGGTGTAAGATATTTGAAGAAAAACTAGCCCCTGTATTATTAAAATCATTAAACTGGACATTAGGGAATATGACAACACCACCATCTTGGTCTGAAGCAATTATAACGGTAATACCAAAAGAAGAAAAAAAAAAATATATTATGCAGCTCATATAGACGATTTCAATCCTTAACCAAGATTATAAGCTATATGCATCCATCGTGTCCAATAGGTTGAACGTGTTTGTCTCAGATCTGATTGACGGGGACCAAACCGGGTTTGTCCCTAGCCGACAAACTCAGGATAATATAAGACGCTCACTTCACATAATTCAGAATATCCAGACAAACAATCATACAGGAGTAATGGCGAGCTTGGACGTGGAAAAGGCTTTCGATTGTGTCAGTTGGGAGTATTTATTTCTAGTTTTGGAACGATTTGGTTTCTCACATACCGCAGTCAATATTATTAAAACATTATATGCGTCACCCACGGGTAGGATCAAGATAAATGGCCGCTTTACAGACACAATAAAGCTGGAGATATCCACTCGACAAGGCTGCCCGCTCTCCCCAACTCTTTTTGCACTTTAGATAGAGCCTCTCGCCCAGGCAATTAGGGAGAACAATGATATTCATGATATAGTAACAAACTCAAGAGAACATAAAATAGCTCTTTATGCCGACGACATCCTACTGTACCTCTCGAACCCAGAGGAATCCCTCCTGGCTGTTTTAGAGTTACTTCACACATTTGGCACCTTCTCAGGATACGGACTTAATATGGATAAAACACAGATCATGAGTTTTAACTATTACCCATCGGTAGAGCTTAAAGATGAAATCCCTACTGACTGGTCAATAAAAACAATCAAATACTTGGGTATATGGTTGAGTCACCTTCTGAATGACCTGTACAAAAACAACTTTGAAACTGTAAATAAGAAAATTAAACAACACCTCACACAGTGGTCTAAATGTATAATTGACTTTAACTCAAGAATTGAGCTAATTAAGATGTCAGTATTACCTTGGTTATTATACCTTTTTATTTCTTTGCCTATCAGAATCCCTCATTCTCAGTTTCGGGAGTGGGAAAAAATGATATCTCGCTTTATTTGGAAGGGACAGAAACCCAGAATTAAATGCAGTACTCTTACAATTAGGAAAGAAAAAGGGGGGTTGTCACTCCCAAATCTTCATGATTTTTACCTAGCAGCTCAACTCAAAACAGTAGTACAATGGTGTGACAATACCTACGAGGCTGGATGGAAAGAATTAGAAAGTAAGAGTGGAAACATTCCAATACAAGCTTTGATTGGGGATCAGAAACTTGCAGCAGCATGCCAAAATTTTTTAGATCCCTTAGTATCATTTACCCTTTTGACCTGGTTTGAAGTGGTTAAGGAATTGGGCTTGGGTAACCAAATACGGATTCTCAGATGGACCGCCTTTGACTCAGATTTCACCCCTAACCAATTAGACTCCAGTTTTAAAAACTGGTCACAAAAAGGAATAACTGCATATTGCAGGATACTGGACAAAAATACACTACCAAGTTTCCACACACTACAACAAAAATATGATTTAGAAAAAGGAGACTTCTTTAGATATTTGCAATTTAGACAATATCTTTTTACAAACAAATTAAAAGACTACATCTCATTTTCTAACGACATAGTTCAATTGGTTTCACAAGCTTATTCCAAACCTGGCAAAATCACCATTTCCAAACTTTATCAGGGTTTCTTGAGATCCAGAGGAAAGTCAACAGATTATATTAGGAAAAGATGGGAGGAAGAGTTGAATACTGAAATATCACAAGATCAATGGTACAATATGTGTGACTCCGCTGCTTCAACCTCTTCCTCAAACTACTGGCGTGAGTTCAGTTTGAAAAACTTTTTACGTTTCTTTAGAACACCAAAGCAGCAGATTTATAGAAACCCAAATGCTTCTAAATGCTGGAGAGGATGCGGGGATACAGAGGCAACCACTCCCATATTTGCTGTCCTGCATAAAGATCACAACTTATTGGAAGGACGTTTTGGATAAGATTGAATCAATTTAGGGCCTTAAATTCCAACAACCTACCATGTTACTGCTGCTCGGAGCCGTTCCTGAGGATTTAAACATGAGTGACAAATATTTAATAAAAATCTTCAGTGCCACAACCAAAAAATTGGTCACTCGAAAATGGCTTCAACCTGACCCACCGACGCTAAAGAACTGGCTGGATCTGGTGGAAGAAACCCACAAAATGGAAAAGTTAACGTTTATGCTGAGGCTGCAATCGGACCTTTACAAAAAGAGATGGAACAAATTGACCAAATTTCTAGAGAACAAAAGCTTAACCCGGTCACTTACTCTGTCACTCTAAAGGCTGCTCAAAAATTTGGAAAGTAAATCTGCTGGGTTTTTTTCATCCTGTATCTACTCATCTTTGTCAGAATGTAGGTAACTTTTTTTTTGTCGACAGCTGTTCTGTTCTTGTGTTCTGTATGTGAATGTTAAATGAAACACAATCAATAAACATAAAGTAAAAAAAAAAAGAAAATGTGATTGTCAGTCGGTGAGTAAACACACAAACTACTAGAAAGAGTAAGCTAAATAAATTAGTAACAAAAAACATGGACAAAATAAAATGATAAATAAGGATAAAATCACTTGAATTATATACTTTATACTTAATTAAAATGTTTATGCCCATAAAAAAATACTTCAAAATAATAATCAAATGTAATTAGCTGCCCTTAAGGCCAAGTGAGGAAATTAATGATCAGCAGATTATTTCGTGCCACATAGTTAAAGTATTTGTTGCTCTTGTGTTATCAGTGAAGGCGATAATAGCTTAGTTACAAACAGCCTATTCTTACCCGAGGTCGTGATTCTGGTTGAATCTGATGTGTTTTCAGAACTAGTGTTTTTACTACTGAATAAACTGGAAGCCAAGTTTTATGAATCTAGTTACTGTCGAGAGTAAAATATGGGAAATTAAAGGAACTTTGAATGTTGCCAGTAGTTAGTAATTAAATATTCAATCATGTCAATCTGCGTTTGTTTCTCCCAAAGAAGACTGTTTTTTTTTGTATTCTTAATATTAAACACACGTTTATCATTAAGCCGCAAGCTTAGCATTATAAGTTAACATTGGCTGTAGATTACGCTCACATGAAAAAAATGTTCTAATAAACTCGTAAGGCTCACATTACCAGTGGTTCTCGATTTACAGTCGCAGCGTTGCTGCCAGCTGCTCTGAGGATTCCCTCCGACTTCATCTTAAATTAGCCTCACTGGAACAACTATTAATAGAGCATTGACTGTTTGGTTGTTGTTGTTGTTGTTAACTTTGTGATATATTATGAGCAGCATTTTCTTCCAGCAGCAGCATAAAATGAACGGACGCTGCTGTCAGCGCTCTGCCAGGGATCCCGTGTTCAATTTCCTTCTGCTGTTACAAATCAATCACTTTCCAGAGGAATTTCACAGCCACAGCCTCGCTTTGTGTACGTTCAGCAAATTCTTCACAAAAATAATAGAACTAGGTAGATTGGAAGAACAGACGGTTATTAAAAGGGGAAGAAAAGACGTCAGGGAGGGGGGAAAGCAGATCACTGTTTGATAAAAAGTTTAAGGATTGTGAATTTGACCTTTGTATACCCTTCAAATCCAAAGGCTCTAAGTTGTCTTAAGTTTCTGACTTTTTTTTATGGCTTTCTGCTGGAATAACACTATCCACAGTACGTTATGTTAGATGTTATCACATATCTCAGATTCAGTAACATTACTAGAGGAAACGGCTTAATATTGGTTACAATTCAAGTCCCATTCGTGTTAAGATTAACAGATTTTGTAGTTAGTCGTCCTAAGATCGTTTCCTAGCTATCTGTGTGTTTAAAGGTGTTGTTTTTAGATGTGTAGCCAAAGGTTCTGGTTCAGTTAACAAACACTGAAATGTTGACCAATTTGTTAATGCAAAAACTAGTTCAAACTAAGTCAGTGGGATTTGATGGAAAGTCTGTGTACACATCAGTCAAACTTTTTACATTTCCAACAATGAGATATTATCATTGCATTGCAGTAAAGTGTGTCGTTTACAGTGAAAATCCTAGTTGAACTCCTTTGCAGCTTGGACAGGTAGCATCCAGTGCTACGTTGACATTAATATCATTACACATAAAGATAAGACCAGACTCTGACTTACAGATTCAATAAACTCTATCTATTGTAAGCTAGCTAGCCGTTGGAAGGAAAACCTTTTTCATACGCAGTCTCCAAAAGGTTTTTAGCTTTACGACGTCCCTGTATTTAGATCTATTTAGAGTGACATCATTTCAGATTAACTTTTCTGACACTATGTTTTGAGGATGACTTGCAGTATTAGTTTTCCTTCCTACAAAGTGTTTATTATGTGGACCACAATGGTCACCTGTACTCTCATGTTTGTGTATTTTTATTTATTTATTTTTTCTTAAAAGCCAAATTTCTGGATTGTTGATAACATCAGCAGGCAGGTTTACAGTTTGGCCTTTTTCTTTCCATTTCTTTGGTGATTGGGATATTGTTTTGTAACCTAAACTTCTCAACTTTCTGTCTGACCTGTTCCCTGATTTTGGTGAATCATTTAGTTCACCAACGTTCCTCTGAGGCGCTTCACAAAACAGCTGGATTAATGTTAAAAGTAGATTACGTTCAGACTGTAGTCTCAAATATCATCAACTACTTGGAACCAAGTAACTTTACTCCATTAGTAAAAGTTTTAAAAACAAGCGTTATTTTCCATTTTATATTTATGCAGTACTTTGTGTTTGTTGCATCAAATCCAAAAGTTTATAGTATTCGATTCTTTTGTAAAGGCAACTCTAACTTTTTTTTCTTCCAGCTGTTGATTTGATTAAAATGGTGACACCCGTCACAGCATCAGCAGGTTTTACCGTTAATTTTGTTTTACTTTTCAGCGGTAAGTTGGTGTCTCCGAAATGGAAGAACTTTAAAGGCCTGAAGCTTCTCTGGAGAGACAAGATCCGGCTAAACAACGCCATATGGAGAGCCTGGTACATGCAGTGTAAGAGCTCTACCCTCCAGTCTATGTAGGACTCTGCATGTGGTGACTTATTTTACATTTTCATGTAAAAAATCAAGACCTTTTCTTGCATTTTTAACTTAAAACGTGCATTAAATGCAAACAGAGAAGAGAATGTAATTCTGCTTTTGATTTTCTCTTTTCTCCTTTTCTACATTTGACCCCATATTCCACTCATTTGTTTAGCGTTATTTATTACATAATAAAGTATGAAGCCATTTATTTATTAAAAATACTAATTTATGTATTTTTGGCATTTTTCAAACTTTAATTTCTATTTGATAAAACATTTTATTTATGTGACTTGCATAAACTTGTTGGTAAATAGAAGAACCGATTTATGACTTCTTACCTAAATTTCTCCTGCCTGCATTTAGTTTGGAAACTTCTTAAGAAAGATTCTTGATTGACACAGTTATTTTTAAGCTTTAATGGTAATGAAAGAAATTCAGTCCTTATTAGTTAATGATTTAATTCTTGATAATCAAATTGACTTGCTTTGTCTCACAGAAACCTGGCTGCAGCATGAGGATTGTGTTAGTATCAACGAATCAACTCCCTCTAATTATTCAAACTTTCACATTCCTCGAAGTACTTGGAGAGGTGGAGGAGTAGGAAGCATTTTTCAATCAGATTTATTAATTAATCCCAGGCCAACTAATAGTTATAGTTCTTTTGAACATTTAACCCTTAGTCTTCCGCATCCAACCTCTAAAAGAATTAAACCACTTTTGTTTGTTATTTTGTATTGTCCGCCAGGTCCTTACTCTGAATTTATAGATCAGATCTCAGATTTTGTATCTGAAATAGTGTTAAACACTGATAAAATCATTATAGTGGGAGATTTTAGCATTCATGTTGACACAAAAAATGACAGTCTAAATGTAGCCTTTACTGCCATTTTAGAGTCAATTGGCTTCACTCAAAAAATCCAAACACCTACTCACTCTCTTGGTCACACTTTAGACCATGTGCTGACTTATGGCATTGAGTGTGAAAAAGTTATAGTGCTGCCTCATAACCCTCTCCTTTCTGACCATTTTTTGATAACTTTTGAGTTCTTTTTCACCGAGTACTTAAAATCTGAAAGAAAATGTCTTTATAGTAGGTGTCTATCGGACAATGCTGTTACAGCCTTCAAAGAATCCATTCCACCTCTAATTTCTTCTGTATTTCAGAGAAACGCAGTGGAGGGCAACCAATTAATTTCATGCCCTAAACAGATTGATGCTGTTGTTCATAGTATTAAGTCCTCATTGTGTACAACATTAGAAAACGTAGCCCCCATAAAAAGGAAAGTGATTACTCATAGGAGGTTGGCCCCCTGGTTAAATTCAGAACTTCGTACCTTAAAGGGAAAAACCAGGAAATTGGAGAAGAAATGGCGGTTTTCGCTTTTAGAGGAGTCCTATTTATCCTGGAAAAACAGCTTGCCTCTGTATAAAAGGACCCTGCGCCAAGCTAGATCTGCATATTTTACTTTGCTAATAGAGGAGAATAAGAACAATCCTAGGTTTCTTTTTAATGGAGTTGCTAAACTTACAAGAAATGAAAACTCTATTATATCATCCATTCCTCCAACTCTTAGCTGTAATGACTTTATGGAATTCTTTGTTGATAAAATTGAATCTATTAAAACTAAAATTGATGGCATCCTACCAAACATAACTACTACCTCAATAAGCAATGAGGTACTGAATGTGGGTCTGGAGCCTGATCTCTGTTTGAAGTGTTTAGTTCCAGTTGAGTCTTCTGAGCTTTCAAAAATATTTTCTTCATCTAAGCCTTCAACTTGTATGTTGGATCCAATCCCGACAAAATTGTTTAAAGAAGTATTTCCTATTATTATTACCCCCATTTTGGAAATGATTCATTTGTCATTACTGAAGGGTTATGTACCAGAGGCTCTTAAGGTAATAAAACCCCTACTTAAGAAACCTTCTCTTGATCAAGAAGACGTAATAAATTACAGACCCATATCTAATCTTCCTTTTTTATCTAAAATCCTTGACAAAATTGTTGCTAATCAACTGAGAGAGCATTTGATGAATAATAAACTATTTGAAGAATTTCAGTCAGGTTTCAGAACTCATCATGGCACTGAGACAGCTTTCCTTAAAGTAACTAAGGATATTCTCATGGCCTCAGACAATGGGCTCGTGTCTATTCTAGTTCGGTTAGATCTCAGTGCTGCTTTTGACACAGTCAATATCCTCATTGAAAGGCTCGAACACACTGTGGGGATCAAGGGAACAGCACTTGGCTGGTTTAAATCGTATTTGTCTGATAGATCCCAGTTTGTTCATCTAAATGACAAATCTTCTCCACATTGTAAGGTTGCTTGTGGAGTTCCACAGGGTTATGTACTTGGCCCAATTCTATTTACTATATACATGCTCCCTATTGGTAAAATAATCAGACAGCATGGTGTTAATTTCCACTGTTATGCTGATGATACACAACTGTATTTATCTATACATCCTGATGAATTCAGTCAGTTTGGTAGATTACAGGCATGTCTAGAAAACATAAAAATGTGGATGACTTTAAACTTTCTGCTCTTGAACTCCGAAAAGACAGAAGTTGTTATCTTTGGACCAGAACCTCTAAAAATGAAATTGCTTAGTTAGCCGCTTGACCTGGATAGAATCAGGTTGGCATCTGGTGACAATGTAAAGAACCTTGGTGTTGTTTTTGATCACGAAATGTCTTTCAAGTCTCATATAAAACAGGTCTGTAAGATTTCCTTCTTTCATCTTAGGGATATAGCAAAAATTAGAAATATTCTATCTAGGGCAGATGCTGAAAAGCTAGTCCATGCATTTGTTACTTCAAGGCTGGACTATTGTAACTCTTTATTAGCAGGAAGTTCACAAAATGCAATTAAAAATCTACAGTTGGTCCAAAATGCTGAAGCAACAGTTCTGATGAAACTTAAAAAGACAGATCATATCTCCCCTATTTTAGCTTCCCTTCATTGACTCCCTGTT
>JAVLVB010000003.1:2597885-2632933 GCA_032876305.1 Orestias chungarensis
ACATATAAAGCCCTCACTAATAAAGCTCCATCGTATATCAGAGATCTGATTACTCCTTATGTCCCTAACAGAGCACTTCGCTCTCAGACTGCAGGTTTACTGGTGGTTCCTAGAATCTCTAAAAGCACAATGGGAGGCAGATCTTTCAGTTATCAGGCTCCTCTCCTGTGGAACCAGCTTCCAGCTTTAGTCCGTGAGGGAGACACCATGTCTAGTTTCAAATCTAGGCTTAAAACCTTCCTGTTTGAGAAGGTTTATAGTTAGGAAGAGGTAGAGATGCTTCCAGTGACATTCTACAACTGCTGCTATAAACTATATTATTTCAGTATTCTGTGCTTCTAATTTAGCTTTCTGTCTCTTCAAACCCCCAGTCGGTCGTGGCAGACGGCTGCTTGTACTGAGCCTGGTTCTGCTGGAGGTTTCTTCCTGTTAAAGGAGAGTTTTTCCTCTCCCCTGTCGCTCAGTATGAGGGATTGCTGTAACGTCAACGACAACACAAGCCATTGTTTTGGTCTGCTGATTCCAGAGGAGTGAATGCTGCAAGTCAATTACTCGATGCAATCTGCTGGGGTTCCTTAGATTGGAAACTTTTTAAATCAATTGTTTATGATGTATCTTTGATTTTAATTGATTTTCTGTGAAGTGCCTTGAGACGACATCTGTTGTAAATTGGCGCTATATAAATAAACTGATTCTTGATTCTTGAAATTCAATTAAGGTTTTGTCGTTTTCCCTCAGATGTGGAGAAACGGGGAAATCCTGTGTGTCACTTTGTGACCCCGCTAGATGGACACATGGACTTGGACGTCCATCGTTCTGCTGAGGTGAAGACAGAATACTGTGGCAACTCTGACCAAATAATTTTATAAATGGTTTCTTTTATTTAAATCAATTTTTGTCTGCTACCTCTCTGCTGGGAGCTTTCAGTTTGTTGCCGTCTTTAAGTTCCTGTGTTTCCACTTTCTTCTACAGGCTGCTGCTTCGGATGGGAAAAACTGGAAAAGAAGAATTGAAATTGTGATAAGAGAATACCACAAATGGAGAACGTACTTCAAAAAAAGGGTGTGATATCGGTCTCTTGTGATATGTTGCAGTGTTTTATCATTTTTGAGGATAGGTTGTATATATTACCGTCTCTTTCATCTTTTGTTTGGTTTTAAAACCTTATAGAACGTTGCTTTCACTCTTTTACAGCTACAGAAACACAAAGACGACGACCTTTCCAGCTTACTTAAGGTAACCTGGTTAAAGTCAAACAGCAGTTCTGATTTTAGCTTATGATTTCAGGGTTCCCACATTCTTAAAAAAATAACTTTAATTCTATAATTTTCAAGCCTTAATATGTATGAAAAGAGAAGTTTTTATTGCAATTATCTGCACATTTCTAGATAAAGAATAAAGGGCTTATTACATTAATTTCAATTTGGCTCGCAAACTTAATTCTTGGTTTTACAAGTTGTTTCTAATTGATTCTTGAATTTTGACAATGTGTGTTACAAGCACACAATTATTTAAAAAACTAAACATTTAAAAAAATGTTCTCCTGATCCTTTTAATTTGTGGTTTTAGATTAAAAACAAGTTCCTAAATTTGTTCTGCAGGGATTCCAAAGCACAAAGCAATAAGGGAAGTTCCTGTTTTTACACATTACAAACAAGAATTTGAAGAATCTGTAATCAAGAGTATAGATTGTTGTAAGTTGTTAAAGATTGCAATGATTGCATTTACATGAATGATAAAGTAGACAACAACTTCAGAAATGCGTTATTTAATAATTTGTGCAAAGTAAACCAAAAATTGCTACAAAGGTTGTGTCATAAAGAATTTGTGGAAAAATCTAAAAAATCTCCTCTAAACCCTGAAATTTCCTGACACAGCACATTAACTCCACTGAGTAAATGTTTACGACGTTATTAAAACACAAACTGAAACAAAAAACGCATTTATTTTCCAAGCCTTTATTAGATGTTCTCATGTATGTAGTAAATGTCTCAATAATGAAGTTCTGGTTTGAAACTTGATTCTGCATTCATAGTCTTTACATTTAATGTTTGAATTTTTAACTTGTTTTCAGTGTAAGCAAAGGCATTCTGCATTATTTGCTTGGAGTTTGTTTTTGACAAAAAGTCTCTTCTGTTATAGCGACTCTATATTTAAAGCCTTTGTTCACGAGGCATTGCACAGCCTGAGTGGCTTTCCTGTTTATTCTCACGGTTGTTACTTGATGAATGAATGATCTTGAATATTGATATAATAACTGACATAAAAACTGTAACCAAGCTGATCTAGGCATGATCTAGGCATGATCCAGTATGAGATTGTTCCTGTATGATTAACTTGAATAAAAATACAATAGTACTCTTGGTATTTAAGTAAAAACGTTAAGTAAAAATTCATCCATGTTGAGGTTAAACTGTGAGATTTAAGCTCACATAAGCCAACAAGAGTTGCAGTAGTTTTTAAATGTTAAAGAAAAATGCTTAACTATAAAATTGATAGACAATATTACTATATAAAACAGAAATGCGTAACAAAAAGAACACGAAAAAATGAAAAGCAACAATTAATCCCGACTCCTGCTACAGTGATGCAATACACATAATAATAGTTATTGTTGTTGTTTTTTGTTATTATATTTATTCATATTTTTATACATACAAAAACCAATGATTATTAAAAGAACAGGTGCGTTTAAAGTTTAAACATACTCACTTGTTTTATTTACTTTAGACGATTATATAGTTAGTTTTCTCTCAATTTGGTGGATTTTAATTAAAAATAGTTTACCTCTAACTGCAGCTGCAAAGAATTACAACTGGACAATAATAAAGCCTTACCTTAAAAAAGTTAAACACCACTTCTTTAGTTTCCATCCTGTCTTTTTTTTTTCTTTTTGTAAAGAGAAATCTGCCAGAGTGAAGTGTTTTGTGCTTAAACGGCACAGGAGCTGCAGAAGGGTACAACTCTGCTCCAAACAGGGAGAGAAAACAATATAATTTAAAATCATAATTTTGTTTTTTTAAACAGTGGCAGGCCAAAGTTACTGGCGTTTGTGCTTTACTAGTTTTAAAATGTTTCCAGCTTAGTGGCAGTGATGGTGGATGCTTGTAGAATCACCACACCGACTATTTATTGTTCTCTGCAGTAAATATTTCCATATTATTATCAACTTCCGGGCATGATTGGAATTGTGATTTATTGTCACAACAATAAAATAAGGTTAATCATGTTTAAAAACTGACTGAATTTGTATTTGTTTTTCCCACTTTCAGTGGAGTAACTGCTAAATAAAAAAATAAAAGTTTACATGCAGTTTAGTTATAGAAACCAGATTTCTTCATGTAACTTGTGTAGTTAAGAATCTGATTCTTAATCATGTTTTTCAAGAGCAACATTTTTGTTTATTTTAAGATATCATGAAAACATTTCAAATCTATATTGCCGAATACTAAGTGCTTAGAAACACCATTTTCTTAACTATATGAATATTAATATTTGTTCTTACCATCAGGAAAAAAAGTTAAACTGATCAGGTGAATCCTACATAGGAGGCAGACAGAGTCGTCAACTCTCATAAACCCCCATCATCTGCTTTGTTTAGCAAATCTGGTGTCCTTCTTAATGCTCGTACTATTTACATCTAAATGTTGGTGATGTTTATCACATTGGCTGTAAAACAACCCACATTACCAATTTAATTTTCCATTGGGATAAATAAAGTATTTTTGATTGATTGAATTTTTTTCTTAAAGTAAGTTTATTTTTATCTCTCTCTTACTGGCAAAGGATTAACTTGTGTCGCCATTTTCCGAGTCTTTCTACGTAAAAGTTGCTGAATGGAGCACTTTTCTCCAGCACTTTTATCTCAGTAAGACTATTTTGACCTGCGGGATCATCGTTACTGTTTTGAAACCTTTGAATACCCCAATGTAGCCTCAGATTATTAATTGGCTCATGCCTAAGATCATCCCTTCCTGGAGGTAAAATGTTCCACTGCTTGGTGACTGTTCTTTACGCTGCATGCCTGTGTGACATTAACTTGCTTGATGTTGCATTTTGAATATTTTAAGGGACCGGAGGAGCAGTTATCGCTGTTTGGAGAAGTCTTTCCAGACATGCTCCGTACTTCCTTTTATCAGGATGAAGAGGTGGCCGTGCGTCGAATGACCCGCAGACATATGGAAGCTCCCGCCCCCATGGAGATGGACACCCTGTTTGACATGGACGTCCTGATGTCTGAGTTTTCAGACACGTTGTTCTCCACGCTGGCCTCACACCAGCCTTTGGGTTTACCCAATCCAAGGGAAATTGGTGAGACATTTACTAATACTAATGCTGTTTGTTTATTTTTTTATTTATTCTTGTAAACTTTATCTCACCTCGCCTCTGCTTCCAATGTCGGCAGCACATGCGGGGAACGCAGACATGATCCAGCCCGGACTGATCCCCTTACAGCCCAACCTGGACTTCATGGACTCTTTCGACCCCCTACAAGGTTGACGTACAGTTCCATCCACGGCAGCAGTACCTCTAAACTAATAGAGCACAGAGCGTAGAGAAACAGGCACTCACACATGTTCTAGTAACGCCGCAGCTGTAGTCAGCTTAGCCTAACATAATGCCTAGTGTGGTTTCACTAACCTCCAGCTAACATAGAGCCTCTTGTTCCAGACTTATTTCACAGCCTCCGTCAGCCTGTCCTTCCCTCTGTTTCCCCCACTGCAACATCTGTCACCCCTCAACCCAGCAGCAGCTCTCAGTCTCAGGTAAACACAAGGCTCGGTCCCTAACAAGCCCCAAAACAACCATTTTATTTTTTTGCTTTGAAAACTTTTTTCAAGTAGAATATAAGGTTCTGTCACTTCTCTCTCCTTTATGTAGCTACACTTTGAATTAGTTTAACAGAATAACATTACTAAACTTGGTTTACCAGGTTTACACGACTGGCTAAACAGAGGAGTAATTAATTGCTTTAAGAATTAAAAACTCTCTGAAAATGTGTATAAACTTAATTCACTTGTCTGAGGTTTGGGTGTCATATTTGTTTTTCTTTCCGCATCCCAGTTCTTAACAGTGACTCGTATTCTGCTCACACAGACGATTTCTCCCTGAATCTTCCAATAATTGATCTGTATTTAAGTGTCCCTTCAGATAAAAGATGAAAAAGACGGTGATGTAGCAAATAAACTTATTTCTCAGAAACCAATATGAGCACATTGGCTTTTTCTACAATATTTATAGTGCAGCCAATGCTTTGTTTTTATTAATGTCCCTTTCCTACTGTGTTTAAAAAATAGTGTTGTTTAAACACTGCAAATTTAGTTGTGTTACAACTCATAGTAATAAACATGGGGATTTACAGAACTGTTAGGGGGGGGTATACATGTAAGAATAAAATGTTTAAACAGTTTTGAAATATATAGCATACATTTCTTTTCAGATTGAGTCAACATTTGGTAAATTTGGTTTTCTCTTTAAAACGTCTCAACTTCGGCCGGACAGGATAGAGTATAGAGAGTTTTTTATTGTTGTTGTTCCCCTATTCTAGAAATCACCTTATGAAGGTCAAAGGTTTCACTTGATGGGCTCTTTTATTGCTTTAGTTTAAGTTAAACCTACATTTATGATAAAACAGTTTATGATGAAGGGTTGTGACTGTAAAACAGACATTCCTCAAATTGAGTAAAAACTAAATATAGTTTTACATGACGAGAAAGTTTGCAATTGACATTAACTTTATGTGTAAGAAAGACTTAAATCCGTTTATCTCGTTGTGTCATCCTTCGCCAGACCCTGTTAATGTCATCCCTGCAGCTATCACCCAGCCAGATCAATCCAGTAGGACTGCTGCCAATCCAGACCAGTCAGACAGATGGCGGCGGCGGCAGGAGCTTCGTACAGAACTACATGTCTCTGTTTACTGGGGAGGAGGTCTCCAACAACCAGTCGGCGGCTTCCTCTGTCTCCCAGCAGTTAACCAACGACCATTTGGTTCCTCGCCTGCCGGGTCAGAAATTATCCTCCGCGTCTCCCATGATTCCTTTGCCTCTGAACAGCGGCTCAGTGCTGGATGAGCCTGTATCCCCATCCGTCATAACGCACACAGCACCCTCCACCGTCACCCCGAGCAACACGACCACCACCGTCAGCCACGTCTCGGCTCCCCAATCCCAAATTCAGCTTGTTGCTCCCATGTCATCCGCCCCCATCCTGCATCCTCCGGCCTTCGCTCTGCCCCGCCCTTTCCAAGCAAGCGGCTCCAGTAAAGTCCGCCCTGTCCCGAGGATTGCACCGGCAAACACCCTCTCTTCTACCCAGTTCATCCTTCCAGGTCCGTGTTTCCCATCAGCTTCCTGTACGATGTCTCTGTGGTTCTTTATAGGAGAGTAGAAGAGTCTCAGTTGATTCACTGTATTAAAATTATTCCTGCACAGTGAACTAAATATGACTGTACGCATATCATTTCAGCCCCTTTTCCTGGTCACCCTAATGCTGTGATTGTTACATCTCCACCCTCCACAGGCGTGGTCATCACCCCCTCCCACCTCGGAACGGTAAGGTTTTATCTTGCTTTCCTATATCAGCTACAGATTACCCCCTCACTTATTTTTCCGGTTGTAAGAATAACTTTTTAAATAAGAAAGCCTACATACGTTCCTTGTCTCTCATTTATTTTTGGTGTTATCCACTTCAGGTGCCTGGATTTCCGGTTTTGCCGCATACCCAGAAGTCACCGCAGCCTGTTGTCCCAGAAGAAAAGTCTTGTTTCAGAAAAAAACAGAAAGATCCCTCAAGCGTTGGTGAGATTAATCATAGGAAACTTTTGAGACTTCAAAATAGAGCAAAGCGTTCCACCTTTTGTTGTGTTTCAACCTCAGACTTCTATGTATTTTATTTTTCTCTTACTGTAAATTACCAACACAATATACTGAATAATAATAATGACATAATTAATTGTAAATGTATTATACTGATGCATCTAAACACAATTCTGTTTAACGTTGTCTCCTCAAAAGCTGTGGAGTTAGAGCACTTAACAAATTGATTATCTGAAACAAAAGTTATGATCAACTTCAAATCTTAAAAAATATGGCTGCCCATCTAAACTAATCGACTTGGACAGGAGAAAATTAACCAGAGAAGATGAAATGTAGCTTGAGTGACCTGGTGGAAATCAGGAGGAGCTGCAGAGATCCACATCCCAGTTCAGAGATACCCATAAATTCGGGAATAGATGTGGAAGAAGGTATGAGTGGATTGTGTCGGTGGTCAGGGAAAAAAAAAACATTACATTGTTGCCTACATGTAAGGTGGAAAACAAATTAACGATTTTCACGGTGAGACGTGACCATGAAAGGATCGCAAATTTAAAGTCGTTGCTGTTATTGCAACAGAAAGTGGCTCTACCAAGTAATCAACCTTGCGCGGCTAAATCTGTACAACTTTGAAAGCCTTATTCCTCAATGTTGGTCCAGTTTTAAAAATCCCAGTAAATTCATTTTACTTTGAGGTTGAGACATGACAACCTGTGAAAAAGGTTTAAACTGTTGTAAACCTTTTTATCCTGATTTCCTTCTAAACATTTTCTTCGTAGGTCACGGTCAGCCGGGATCCAGTCAAGGGTCACCCTGTGGTTTAGATCAGGTTCCCAGTC
Source organism: Orestias chungarensis (assembly GCA_032876305.1). Lineage (NCBI taxonomy): Eukaryota > Metazoa > Chordata > Actinopteri > Cyprinodontiformes > Cyprinodontidae > Orestias > Orestias chungarensis. The sequence goes on from JAVLVB010000003.1 coordinate 2,605,540, forward strand.
CTCAGGCTTTAGTCAGCAGCAGCAAACATCTGGTAAAGAGTGAGCACAATCAGGTCTGTGTCACTGTTTTCGTCCAAGGTTAGAGATCATTTTGGAACAGAAATGAATGATCTTCCGTTTTGTTTTGTTTTGTTTTGTTTTGTTTTTACACACAACAGAGCCGTCACATATCCGCCGAACAAAAGAGACGATCAAACATCAACATTGGTTTCAAGACGCTTGGCAGTCTTGTTCCAACGCTGAAGTCACAATCTAACGTAAGTATTCGTACTCGTTCATCTCAACAACCAAAAAAAACCCTCCTGTGCCCAATCGTTCTACACCTCTCCTAAAATATGTGCGTTTCCTCACCGTTTGCCTCTAGATTACGAACGCTGTCACGCTGCAGAAGACTGTGGAGCACATTGGGAAGCTCCAGCAGGAGAGGCAGCAACTGCAGGACGAGGTCAAGAGGCTAAGAGAGGAAATTGAGGAGCTCAATGCATCCATTAGGTCTGTCAGGAGTTGCACGTGCTTTTCCTGCTGAATTAAATCTAAAAGAAATTAAATTATATTGCCGGCAGCTTATTAAAGTTTAGCTGATTAATTCGCATAGCTTGGATTTTTGGCCTTATAACATATTGATCGATTAATAAGCACGATTTTAAATGGCTCATAAAGGCAGCCCTCCTTAGCTTTTATGTGTCTTCTTAGGTGTTGGTGTTGAGTTCACACAGTCTGTTAGTTTCTGGGCTACTGACTGCAGCCTTTATCTGGTGCTTCTGGATTCAGAAAAAAGTGCAGTCAGAAGAAAACAATGAGTGATTATCAGGTTCTGTGGGAAAAAAGAGTGGAGCTTTATAGGAATTGGGAATTTCGATTAGCAGTGTTTAAAATTGAATAGACAAATATTTCAGCCAGAACTGGCAGAAGAATGCTTTAATAAGCAGAAACTACCCAAAATAATTGCAGCCAGGTAAAAAAAAAACCTGTGCCTTAAATCCTCTTTTAATGTTATGTACTGTTCATTCCAAAACTGTACATGTTACTGAGCAGTATAGCTAACTCCATAGAGGACCCAGTCACGATTTAGTAGCCTGTTGAATACCTTGTGCTTCAGCTGATTTAATTTCAAACAAATAAAAGCCTGATGCATTCCTTGTCCTCCCGCAGCTTGTGTCAGGAGCAGCTGCCTGCGACGGGCGTGCCGATGAGGAAAAGCCGCTCTGATGTCATGCAGGACAAGTTCAACGAATACGTCAAAACCCGCACTCTCCAGAACTGGAAGTTCTGGATTGTATCCTTCATGATTACAGTGTGTTGAAGCTTTACCGGTGGGGGACTTGCTCCATTTAAAAAGATGCAGACAGACAGATCTACATGGCTAACCAGATGTTCAAGCTGTGTTTTTCTTTTACAAATGAAAAAAATGGATGTTGTCATTAGAAAATATGCTGTAGGTAAAAAAAAAAAATGTCATGAATGTTGTGTGAGAGCCGTAAGACATGATGTTCTGGATCTGAGTCATTTCATAAGTGACTCAGTTTGTCCTTCACGGGTAATTCTGCAGCCACAGTAGATCTTCGGGGGGAAATCTTTTGAAGAGCTGATTGCTGGGACAGATAATCGGTCGTGGCATTTTGCATTGTTCCTTGATGCATCATTATACGTTGCATTGGTAATTTATAGCCTTGTTTTAGATCTGCCTAAACAGACGGTGGGTTTGGGTTTTTCTGAGTGACCCGTCTAGGAGTCGGCACAATGTAAGCATCAACTTTAAGCGGAACCAGATCATCTGCTGGAAGAACAGAGTACCATCCAAGATGATCATTGCTCTGCACAGTCATATTTCACTCACAAAGGGTAAAATGACATGCTCAATGGAAAAGTTTGGAACCACCAGGTAACCCAATGGTCTCTCTGTCAGAGAGATGAGAAGCTTCCAGAACGAGAACCATCTCTGAGGGGTTCATCAATCAAGCCTGTCTGTTAGAAAGACCGGATGGAAGCCAGTCCTTAATAAAAGGAACATGGCCGCCTGTCTGGAGTTTGCCCAAAGGAACCTGAATGACTCAGACCATGAGACCATGATATTTTCTGGTCTAATGAGACAAAGATTGAACTCAATGTGTGAATGCGAGGCGTCATGTTTGGAGAAAACCAGACATGGTTCTAGCTGATACAATGCCTGCAGTGAGGGATGGTGGTGACAGCATCGTGCTCTGGGGATGTTTTTTCAGCAACAGGAACTGAAAAAAAAGTCAGGATAGAGGGACAGTTGATGAGAAACGTACACCTGAACAGCAGGACAACGACACAAAGCTCAGAGGATCGGCTTCAGAACATCTCTGGGGAATGTCCTTTAGCGGCAAGGCCAGAGTCCAGACATGAATCCGATTAAATATCTCTGAAGAGACCTGAAGCCTGTGGACAGACGTCTCCCATCCAACCTGGTTGAGCTTGCAAAATTAAGCAAAGGCTATAAATACTTGAAAGTGGTTTCTTGGATTTTCTGTCGATGATTTAGCAAAAACCTTTTTCTACATTGTTATAGTGGGGTATTTGTTAATCATTTAATACAACAGAAAAAAGTGAAGCAGTGTCAATTTTGGTACGTTGGCCTGATGGCGGCGTGAAAATGGCACAGGGCAGTCTGCTTCATATTTGGTTTCACGCAGTAGTTCAGATTACTACACATGTTCATTGAAGGTGGGGTGATGACAAATGGTGCGCTCAGTGACGTAGAGTCGTGGGTTTCTGGTCCGTCTCTACATGTTTTTTTCAGATCGAGCCAGTCCCGTACAAGTGGGCGGACAAGTCTAAACTAAGACGTTTAGACTTGTTTGGACTTCAAAGGATCGACCATCAACATGAGATTTGATGCCATTTTAATTTGAGTTAAATGCAGTAATGAATTAGATGCATAAGTGAGGCTCATATTCTAATAGAAACGTAAACAGAACATCTTTATTTCTCATCTCATCTTTCAGTAAACGGTTTAGCACTTTCATTAGTTTAATTTAAATATGTGTGCTGGACCAAAACCTCTAGATAGGTGTTTGTTTAACCCCAAGGAGCCTCTTAGATCCGAGGTCTGCAGACCGCATCTCCTCTCCTAATAACTCGATTTACTCTTTTTCTGCTAACTTTGGCTTTCCGTCAGTTTTAACCTTTAAGCCCCGACAGAAAACCAGAGGAAATCCGCTAGACTTCAGTGACCAAGATGATAAAACTTGAGAATCACGGGGGTGTCGAGATGAAAGTTCAAATGTGACCGTGTTGTTAGATGTAGCTGCTTTACGTCGAACGTCTGTCTCCGGTGTTAAATCTGTCCTTGACTTCAGCACTCTTCAGTTCAGCATCATCATCAAACCCCTGTTTGAGTCGTTCAGCAGCATAGTTTCAACGACCAGCAGAGAAGAGCTTTGTCACACTACGCTGCAGTGGCTCGACAATCACTGCTCCCTTCCTGTCCTCAGACCCAGTAAGTAAAACATCACTTCTTTAATTTGAGATTAAAACCTGACCACTAGTTGTGCTTTGGGGACATTTCTTCTGTTTTGGAATATCCGCGGCAAAAATGAGTCCGACTTTCTTTGCAGCTTTTTCTTTGAATCTTTTCTCTTGATATAAATTGGCTTTTAAAGTTTGTTTAATTTTAAATTTTGCGCTGCTATATTCTTAAACTCAGATTTCATCGGCATTTAAAATGTCGGAGTAACAGAAACTAGCACATAGTTATGCAGTAAACCTACTCGGTTTTTTACTAATATAAACATGCTCTCCATATAGAAAGCTAAATAGTAAGCCAGGAAAAGAGAGCATTTATTATAAAAGGAGACTAACGGTCCCTGGTAACTCTGGAGGAGTTACTGAAGTCAATAGCTCAGGTGGGAAAATCTGCTGTCGGGATGAGTGTTGGTTAGCATTTATGGAAATGTGGATGAAAGCAAACTTTAAGAAGAAAAGCTGCACACACCATCTCTGAAGTGAAAAAAGCAGGTGGCAGCATCATGTTTTAGAGATTACTTTCATCCGAAGGAAAACGGAACCGGGTCAGAGTTTATGGAAAGAATATTGAAGCTAAATTCAGTGCAGAAGTGCAAGTCTGAGGTGGAAATTCAGCCTCCGGCAGGACGATGACCATAAACGTAAAAAAAAACTTAAAAAAACACGCACAACCAGAAAACCTATGGGAAGCTCAGATCAAAAGGCATTCAGGTTCATGCGTGGCCTAGTTAAAGTCCTTTTTAGAATCTGTGCCAAATTATGAAATTTGTGAAAGTTCACAGAAGCTCTTCATCCACGCCACCTGTCTTTGATCTACTTTGTAAAGACAGAGTTAAAGTTTTATTGTTTAGTCGAAGTCCAAAAGTTTACAGCTATAAAAAAAAGTGTTGTTTTTGTTTTTGTTTTTTAATTAAAAGAATCCTAATCAAGGGAGCATAAATAAAAACGTATTCTGCACCTAAAAAGTTTTAAAGCTATGTTCCAGTTCTGCTCCACCTCTCGATTTTGCAGCACTTTGTGTTGGTTTATGACATAAAACCCCAATTAAATACTTTGTGGTTTGTGGTTGTGATCTCCCAAAATGTAATGAAGTCGGTCGGGTCTGATTACTTTTGCCGGGCTACGATATGACAGGAAGCGTCATCTTTCACATTTGTTCCTTCTTACAGATTAGGTCAACACTGTCGAATATAAAAAATGATTTTTTTTCTCAAAAACACTACAAATGTGAAAGGTTTGTTTTACCCTGTTGCACTTTAGTTTTGGTGCAACCTAATTAAGCTTCAATCCTTTTAAATAAAAATACTCTCGTATTTTTTGTGTCCCATCAAATATATGGAGTGTTACTGTTGAGCAAATGCAGGGCGGCTCTTATCAGATTTCACTTCACAGCTTTCCGCTATGGAAAAGGTTACATCTTCCATTATGCGTCGTCAGCAGCAAAGCGTGAAATGGGTCAAATTTTAGCAACATCATGTTGATTGTTGATGTGTTTAGAATATAAGAAGAAAAAAAAGCTGGTCTTTATGTTGTTTAGCTGAAATACGTGTTCATTTCGAGGAGGTCTCGGCTCTGTTGTACAGCAGCATCCGGATTCTTATCTTCACAAGATAAGCAGAGGAAGCTTTTATTGGCTTAAAGACGTTAAACGCTTTCTGCAAAGTAAAAGTTTTACTTTCTGAATCACTCTTGTGGTGTTGCATTGCATCCTAAGTTGTGCAACAGAGCTTTTATCCTGAGAAGTAATTTTAAACATAAGCTGTTGGTGAACTAGAGTAAAAGCAGGTATTGTAAATGTTCTGCTTACTTATATTGTTACTATCATGTTTTTTATTTTTATTTTTTTATTTTGTTTGGGGGGGCGGGTTAATAAACCTCTGAGCTTTCTTTGAAATACCACAAAAACTTTTCCGTGCTCATTTTTTCTAGTTGAATGACGAGGAAAATGTATTTGTATGAAACGATCTAAAGTGCTTTACGTAAAGATTAAAAAGTGCATTAAATGTAATAATTTAAAACAAGAAAGTTAAAAAGTAAGAACAAAAATGACATGATTTGAGTGACAATTTAATCATCAGCATATGTATCTCTGTCAGCAGTGTAGGTTTCCTACTCTCAGGCTGAATAATGAATATTAATGTATTATTGTGTCATTAACATAATTTTCACTAAGGTGTTTCCCCCCCTGCTGTGTTATTCAGCAAGTAAATGACTGTGTTTGTGCTGTGGACGGGGTTTTACCAAACTCCCAAATATTTCTGCTTATTCCGCTGCTCACAGATTGTCCTTGTCATCCGTTTGCGTTTTATATTAACCCTGCCTTCAGATGAACGAGGAAGCTGTTTTTTTTTTTTGTTTTTTTTTTATAGAAACTGAAAAGAAACCCTCTATGTGCAGTTTTTGGAGTCCCTGAGTCATTTATCTCTGCTGCATCAGTTAAAAAATAAATAAAACATTTCTTTATGATTTACGTCTTTTGTTTATGATCTGCATCTTTTCTGACAAAGTTCTTCATATTTTAGCTGAAGATGAGTAAAAACACTTAAAATAAACGTACAAAAAAATGATCTTGTATTTGAAAATACCTATTTAATGTTTCTTAAAGCCATTAAATTAAGGGGGGGAAAAAAGAGCTAAAATCTATTGATGGGCTTACCTGGTCATTGAGGAAGTCAGCTGATTCACGACCAGACCAACTGCTGCCTATTAAAAGAGTTTTAATCCATCTTTTGTTGTTTCTCCAATCTTTTCAATTCTTATGTCTTCCTAATGCCAATGATATTTCCCAAGGCGTGTGTTTTTCCACATTACTCCTAAAGAAATGCAACATTTTGTGTTAAATATCCTGTTTTAATCTGAAAGAAAATCCACCAGAGCAGTAATTTGTCGTTTGGGTGCTACTGATTTATTGTCATAGTTGAATTCAGGTGTTTACTTGCTTATTAGCAAGTAGTTTCTTTGTCATCCTGCTCAGTGTGTGTTGGGATAGGATTTAAAGAGTTTGTTTTGCAACCTGGTACCTTAGAGGAAGCAGAAAGTTAAATGGAAGAAAAATACATTTGTGGATTACTCTTTAAAAGTCGGTGGAGACTAAACTTAGTAAACCAGAGCATGAATCAATTATGTTTTGCTTACATTTCTTTAATTTAAATTTTTGAACGTATAAAGTTATTCAACTTGATATGGAAAATGTGTTATTGTTGGATTTTGCTCCTTCAAAAAATAACATGAGGAACCGTTTTTTCGCCAGGCAGTAAAGATGTAAATCATTTAATAAAGTATTAATCAGTGGCTGATTAAAAGTTCTGTTTTAATGTGCGTTTCTCTCTTCTTGTTTTATTTTCTCCCCTCAGTGGTGTTAAGTACACTCCGTCAGCTGTGCACCACTACATCCATCTTGAGCGATCCGTCCCTGCTTCCCGCTGAAGCCATCGAGGCCGCCACGAACAAAGACGTGTAGTCGTCGTTCTCGGGAACAAAAAAAAAAAAAGCCATTTGAACATTTTTCAGCATCAAAATTGTGTTTTGTTTTTTTCCTGAGAGACCTTCAGGAAAGTCTCTGTGTCTCACAAAGATCCACAAACTCCCAGACAATTCAGTGAAAATGGAACGGATCTTTTTCACTCCGAATGTAACCACTTTACATTTAGTCAGCCGTGTAATGACTGATTTTAAGAAATGTAGTAACTTGCTTCGTTATTTAATTGGACGCTGGTACTTGTGTTTTCATTTTAGATTAAGCGTTTTCTCTTTTCATTTTATGTAAAGACGGCTAGTTAAAAAGGGAAACTTTCAATCACTTGGCACCAGGAGGAAAATGTGTGATCTCTATTTCACTCTGGAGTTTGAGTTCATTTTCGCTGGTAATCATCAGTTTTGCATCGATCTGTTCATCACTGGGAGCAGAGATTTTTTTTAGAGATTACGGTTCACCGTCGCTCAGTGACTCAGGTGAATATCATGCACTACTGCTTGTCTCATCGTAGGCATACATCTATCAATATTCACTTTAACTTTATTACATGAACTCATCGCCTTTCATTCAACTTTGGCAAAAACAGGAAAGCAACAACCTTCCCTACTGCTGCTAAACTAACATATTGTTTATTACAGTCTGGTTTTTTTGGTTTAGATGCATCCAGTTGTGCAAACAGAAGAAAAACCCATTTTAATCGTAGTTCTCCAGACTTATGTTCAATGTTTGTAGTGTGAAGCTAAACAGGTTTTAGTTTTTAAGCAGCCCTAGTTTAATAACGCAAATTCATTTTTTTAAAGCAATTACCTGTTTTTAGCAAGCTGACAGACAGTGTGCAGCCAAGGGAGGGAGAATTGATGCAGTTTACTCTACGCTCCACACATCTTGAGAAAACTCAGGTCACGTCGCACTTTATCTGGCATGTCGGTAAAAGGACTTTAAGCTGTAGTAACTATGATGCAAACATTAATGATTTTTTTTTGTTTGTTGTTTTTTTTGAAGCCTTAACGATTTTAAACATTGGTACTGGTTTCCGGTCCTTGTACTTTCACCATCCTCTCTGAACTTCTGCCTTTTTTTGAGCATACTACATGTTTCTCCTACTTGACTCACACAGAGGAGTTTGATGATGGAGCCGTATTTAAACCTGCTATCCTCGCAGTATTACAGGCCGTGGAGGTCGTTTGTCCCCTTTTCATTGAACAAATCAAGACATGTAAAAAAAAGACAAAAGTTGAAATTAGATAACTGATTTGTTGTTACACTACTTCAAATCCCATGTCAACAAAAGCCATATCGGGGAGCAGATAAAATCATCCTTACAGAGTTATCTAATGAAGACAGTGAGAGAGTATCTGACCTATATCAGACTTTCAGTCTAAGTGACCTTACCTGCAGTTGCTGCAGCCCGACGCGTCCTTGTTTTTGCGTGATGATCATCACTCCTCAGGCCCAGAACATTGGGAGTTTACAGAAGCAAAAAGCACCATCTGTTTGTTTGTTTGAATGTGGATGTTGTTATTGTGAAGTCTTGTAATATAGATTCTGAATCTGCCTTAAAAACTTGTCTTTTTTCAACAAGGCGATTTACCTGTTAAAATGTCACATGTCGTGTAGGCCCACAGATCAAATAAGTCTCCGTTTAATTAGATTACACCAACGGCAACAAAGCGAGAACTTCTTGCTTCATTAAAGGTCACCTCTAAATTATCATATATCTATTCAGGCCCAAATTGTTGATCTTTTTCATAAAAAAAGATCCTTTTCCTGCAAATAGCCATTTTTAAAAAAATATGCTGTTTGCAGTGTTTGGATCACAGACATGCTGGGACACTGTGCCTTTGAGCTAACTTACAATCAAACTTCAAACACGGGTACTCTAAATCTTATACTGCTTCTTCTATTTTTAAATCATTCATTGCATGTTTGAATGTAATTGCTGCTCGATTTTTAAGGTCGACTGCTCGAAAAGGCACTAAGTTTCTCCTTCAAACCTCAAGACTTTTTGTGTTTGTGTGATGTTTCAAACCTATTCTGACGGAAGGATGGGTTTCCAGTTTTTATTCGCCTTTTCTGTAAGATGTTTATTATTGTACAGTACGGCACCGCAGATCGAATCTGCGTATTTGCTGTTCCCCTGTTTCTGTGTGATATTTTGTTTTAAGAGTTGCAATCCTATTGTAAGAGTTCACAAGGGATCTACATGCAAGTTTTTGAAGGGAAAAAAATGCCTTTGGATCACAATAAACAAAAGTAAAAATATACTTCTGACTTTTAATTTTAATAAATAATTATTGGGTTTTAAATAAATATTGTATCATTAAAACATTAAAGAGAAACTACATTCAGACACAACAGGATTTTAATTAGGTCCTCAGCAGAGTTTTGAGTCGTTCTTCTACAAGCTGCAGGAAACACTTTCCAAAGAAATAACCATCAAGCTCCTGTTCAAACGAAGGAAGGCTGCAGTTTCGGGAAGTTGTTGCGTTGCCTGAAAGCTGCTCTAAATCCTGGACGAACTGGCAGCTCTTCAACATCTCATCCGACAGCTCAGGGATGCTCTCAGTGAGCTTCTTCATGTAGCAGCGGAGCGAGGAGAGATCTCTGGAGGAGAGAGGCGGCTGCTTCAGCCCGACGAGCTCAGAGACGTTCAGGGACGAGCAGTTCAGAATGTTGGGAATCAACTCTGCATGATTCTGTGGGGAAACAAAATTAATATTTCAGCTTATAAATTACAAATGTCGGGCTTTAATCAATTTATCAGTACTGTTTTTACAGTGTTTCAAACATTTGATTTCCCATTAGTATATTGGGGAATTGATTTCCCCTCTCCTACTTTGGGGAAAAAATGTTTAACCACAAGTTAATTTATTTAGTTTAGTTCTAATATACAGAATCGTTACACACATTAATGTTCATTTTGATGACTAAGATTCTGGTTTCCACCAGAGTCAGTGACACAAACCCCAAGAAGAGAAAGAAGTTGGCTCTTTTTAGATTTCTGTATTCAAGTCTATCAGTGGAAAGTGAAGTGGAAGGAAGAAATGTGACGGATTTCTCCAAGATAAGGAGCTGTCCTCAATAAGCTTGTGAGGTAAAGTGTGACTGCAGCTGGAGTTTCATGAGCCACCACAGAATCCAAGTGGTTTAAGGTTTAGTGTAAAGTTTTCCCTGTCAGTGATGATTCGGGGATCCCTGTTCGAGTTTAACAACAGCACCAGGACTTTCTAAAGCAGTTACTGCTGCCTTGTGCTGGCAAACTTTAAAGGGATTTCAACAACTACCAATACTTTCTTTAATAATCAACATCAAACTTGCTTCATTTAAACCCCGACAAGAATCTAATATAGAAGATTATCAGGAGGAACAGGAGAAGTCAACAGTGCAGATTATCTGAAAACTGATATAGCAATCTTGGTTATTTTAACTCCTCCATGCTGCTACAGTGATGCAGTAAATAATGAAAAAGGAACTGACAAAGCGGTTTATATACATGTATGGATAATGGGCAAGCAGATAAAAAAAAATTAACGTTATCACCAGTTTTAAAGTTTTATCAGCATTAAAAAATCCAGTCTAAAATATCTAGTCAGAAGTATTTAATGTTTCTGGTAGATTAGAATATTTAAATGAATAAGACTTCAACTGAGAGGCACATGTTTAATGCTTAATCTGATTCAAGGGATTTTTACTGTTTTAATTAAGAAAAGTTAACCAAACTGAAAACAATTTTTTGTTTTTGTACAAATACTATACAGTTTAAAAAAAATACTGTATTAAAAAACAAATACCCCCAACTCTCCTGAAAGCGCCAACAATAGGACCAAGTTAACTTGTTTTAAATCTTTAATCCTTTACGTTACGCAAAAATAATATAATATTAAAAGTGTTTAAAAGCTTTTTCCTCCAAAACAACTTTGCTCTAATCGCATGGATGTGTGCGTAAACTGCAGCAGACTTACTAGATGCACCAGAGCTTCCTGGATCTCCCGCAGCAGCAGGTGGGGGAGCCCGGATCTGCTGGCCTCCTCTGCGTCTCCGCTCCCTGCGGGTCTGCACGCCGTTCGCGCGCAAAACATGCACAAAAACAGCAGGACTACACAGCGGAGAGACAGAAACGCCGATTAAACCTGAACCTGCACACAGAGAGGAAGGAGCTGCAACTCTGCTGGAGACCTGTGAAGTTTCACAAATTTACCCGCATCTTGTGAGTTCTGATTGGGTTAAAAACCCAAACAGAATAAACCTCTGCATCCTCACCTGTTCGGCTCTCCATGGGAGGATTAGGCTCGGGTCACGACAACAGGCTCCGACGAGGTTTTTTCTGTCGTCCATTCTTACAGAGGTCACTTTTATTGGGACTCCCAAGATAATCATCAACAACAACCAAATATTTTCCTCTGCGTATGAGTGTCACAGGAAAAGCAATTTAAATCACTTTCTGGACTTTTGCGAATACTAATAATCAGAATAACTAATAATCTGATATAATCTAGAGAGAAAAAAAAGTTTTTTAGAATTTACATTCAATAACTGGCTCCAATAGTTAAAGATTTTTGGATGAAAAATTATCTAGAAGCATTTGTATCTTGAAAATGAATGCAAAAGAAAAGAAATCTTCAACATCTTAACCCAAATGTTTGATTATTTAAAGAAAACAACATTATTTGTGGATGGATTTAAATCAACATCATACACATTGTTTCCAAGTCATCAGCAGTAAGTCTTATTGAGGTGACAATGTTTGGAAATATGACGAGAGCTGATGTTGGGATCTGATGGGCATCTTGGTACCAGCATCTCCACATTTTTCCTTTCTGATGAAATCCTGTTGAGAAATCCCACATAGAAAGCATCTCATATTTAGGAAAACCCTTATCTGAGTTTAAAACCAACCCAATTAACGGTGTCTTGCTGCTGTAGAAACAAACAAGAGACAGCTAAAAAAAAAAGACTGAATCATCTGAACCGGTCATTTTATTTTGTAGATCAAACCAATAATATTTAGGACAACATTGACTATAAATAAAGCTATAAATATCCAACAGTAAAAGGTATATATATATATATATATATATATATATATAAATTAATTAATTAGAATAAATAAATAAATAAATAAATATTTAACTTCAGGAAGATGAAACTGAGGGTTGGCTTTTTTCACGGTAACGAGACTTTGGTGTACATTTCAGTCCAGTTTACGGCAGCGTGTAAGATCTGGTAGGCGTATAGCTTCTTCTTATAATCATTAGGTAATGTCCTGTAGTCTGGTAGATTTCTGGGACACTCCGTCCTTGTTCCAAGACTTTCATAAAAATTGTTGAACACGGCTGTGTTGTTGAGGATCTCTTCCTTCTCAGCTCTCTTCGAGGTGAGGTTGGTGAGGATCAGTGGCAGGTGTTTTCTGAGGTTGTTGTCGATGGCACACAGGGAGTACAGGGTGTTAGAGTTTCCAGCCGGAGAGGTCATTCCAGTCAATGACTCTCGACCTTTCTCCATGTGTAAGTTGTTGATGTTAAAGTTTTTAACCTGTGGTAAAACGGAGATCCAGTTACTTAAATTGAAACTGCCGAGGCCAGAAATCTGGAGATATCAGCATTCAGATACAATTGAAACCAGACATTTACATTTACTGGATAAAAGATAATCTTCTTCTTTTTTTCCCTCCCCTCACTGTCTGACATGTAAAAGACTAAGTTTCCTTTTGTGGGTGTTAGAGTAGGTTTTTAATAAATACTAGAAAAATGTGAGAGATTTTCTTCAAAGTCAGTCAAAAAGTAAATTGCTCTTGAAACATTTTGGAAAGCCCACAGGACGACGTAATTGCTTGGTAACCTTCTGATGCGTTGATTCCCAACAATTGCTGACAAACCTGTGGAAGAGGTTCAAACAAAGCTACTTCCTTGTGTGACATCACGGACATACTACAAGAAACTAGCCAAGACACCAGGAAGAAAACTGTGGCTCTCAACATAACTGACGTCCAGGCTTTCCAAGCAATTAAACCCTCTTTAGAGGCTGCCATATTTGCGTTTAGGAAGAAGATGGCCTCTGTACCCCAGAGTAACAACCCATTTTTGCATGAAAGAGAAGTTTAACTTTCACAAAAATGCAAAAAAAATCTATTGTTTTATTATATGTAAATACCAGTTTTAACAGTTTTTCCAAATCATACATTTCCTCAGTTAAAGTAGCAGGACTATTTTTACATTATGATACTTTAACACATTTAGCACTCATAGTAAAGGTTTTGTGTACAGGTTACTTACAAATGCAGATTCTGCCTTCTCCAGGTTTTTCAAAACAAACCGAAGCATCGTCTTGATCTCTGTGGTTTCGTCCAGGTTCCTTTCACCACTCGTTACCTTAACCGGTTGGGAGGCCAACAGGGACATGTGCATCATTGTGATGACGAGAAACAGCAGCTCTGCAAATGTTTGTTTTTCATGTAAAAAGAATACAATAATGTCATCTGTATAAGTAGTGATCCAAAATGGTGTGACGTAAAACTGGAATCAGCATAAACAGCCAAGATGTAAATGATGCAAAAGGAAAAAAATGGACTTAACAAAAGTCAAAACCAAAACTATTAAAGCATTTTAAACACCATCAGCATTTAGAGTTGTGTCTACGTGCTCTGAGAGGAGCTTACCTTTCAGCAGGCTCATGGTGTGAACTGATTCTCTTCGCTGTTCAATTTATGCTCCGACCTTGGTGCAACCTGCTTATATAGTCAGCTTCAACGTGGGACTTTTTGTTTTTACATGCCATCAGCTGGTTGATGACGCCACCTTTGACATTATCATCCAAAACATCTCTTTGTAAATCTTTCATTTTGCAGTTGTAGGGCACCTCTCGCCACAGTGGTTTGACTGTGTGGAGGCAGCGCAGACTACCACAGAGAGTTATCGAAGGCATCTCGATGCCGGGACTGAAACTGCCTGCTAATGCTTTGTTCTGCTGCGAAACGGAAAAAGAATCTTGCACACAGACATGTTGGCAGATTATTAGGACAGTGGTACAATGCTTTTTTTATTTATATTTTTTAAAACCTTTCATTTAAACTGTCAAAGTTTGTCTCTTGAATTTCAGGTGTTGATTTGACACCAGCCTCTTCTGCAGTGATTCTTGTTTCCATGAGCCCATGATGACATGAAAGATATCCAGATTTGGTTTGTGAAGGTGTTAGTAAGAATTTCATAATCTAAGAATTGCCCAACAACACAAGTTGTGTCACTTTCAGTCTATCTACCTCTATCTCAACCCTTCCACCAGGATAAAACACCACTAGATTATTACACGTATGATTGAGCTGCTCTTTATCGGCAACCACAGACACAAATTTAAGAAACGCGTTTATCATGATCCCACAATGCCGTCACTGTTTCACACGGATTCTGTCATTGAGATTACCTGCTAAATTGATCTCCTGTGGATGGAAAAGACCAAGCACATACCTGAGGCCCAAACAGAAATAATACTGTGAGCTGTGTGGGAAATACTAACTCTTTTTCTGTACGTTTTTTCAGTCAGGCTGGATCAAGAGCATCAATTTTGAGGTTTCTCCTGACTCATCAAAACGTTAAAGTTGTTACCGCTGTTGCAGCATGAAGGTCCTGGGTTCAGAGTGCATCCTGAAGTCTGCGTCAAATCTGGATGTTCTACAAACGCGGGTGTGGCCTCTCTAGGTACTTCCTGGAGGGAATCAGGGTCAGATTCTTTGGTTCTTAGCCCAGAGGAGTTCTGCAGAATGACTTCAGTCTCAGTGGTCAGCCTTTTTTTGCCTGTCAGGCTCCAGCGCACTCTCTCCCTGAAGAACTCAATATTAAAGCAAAAATTTATAATTCCCTGTAAAGTGTAATCCAGTATCACAATCCGTTTTCAGTAAACGTACCTTTACACTCTGACAACTCCTGTCAGAGTTGGAACGTCACACCTTCACCCTGGTCTCAAGTCTTTTGCAGCCTTCACAGGTTACCAATTGTCCCAGTGTTTCTGCACAGCCATCTCTCAGTCAGCTCTCTCAGTCAGTTCCCTCCAAAGACAAGCATTCCCACAGCATGCTGCTGGCACCACCTTACCTGTAATGGACCCTGTGTGTTGACGAAGCCTCACGTTGTAATATTCCTGAGAAATCTTACAGTCTAGCTGCCATTTTATTGAAAGTATTGAAAAGCTCTTTGCACTTGATGTCTTGCATTTCCTCATTGCCTGCCTGCCTGATCACGACCCTGTTTCTGCTTCATCGCTTCCTCATCTCTGCCTCGCCCCTGTCTGACCATTCTGTGCCTTCTGCCTTCTGGAAGCCGACCTCGCTTCTACCCCTGGATTACCGTCTCATGCCTTGCCCACTGGATTTTCTACATGCATCTGATATCACGGCTCTGACCCTGTTTTCGCCCCTGGATTTTCTGTCAGTGAGGATTCTGAAAAGATTAGTGGCTTTATTCAGTTTTATCCTGTCTCATTGTACAATGTGTATAATGACAATAAAAGGCATTCTACTCTATTCTTCTATCATTTCTTCTAGTACATCAAATTCAGACACTAACCAGCCCTCTTTCTCTCAGTGGTTCCTGACCCTGCAGTTATCAAGTTCCAGTTCCAGTTGCAGCTGTAATTAAATTAATCTGGTAAAGATTTCACTGTTGTTTCTTGCTTAATTTGAGTATGTCTTGATCATTACACATGTATCTTTAAATATAAACTTAAAGGTTATATGGTGGACTGATCTGTTTGGAGCGTCTTCTTCACCATACAACAAAACTTATCCTTGTTCACATTTGTTAAGATTGAAAAGGTGATTTTTATTTAGGTATAAAGGTGAAGGAGCCTAAATAGAGTTTTCTGTTTTAAATTTGACTAAGAAAGAAAAAAAAAATTTTTCCTTAATTTTTACGGTTCTGCTACTTTGGGTTAATTTAAATCAGATACAAATAAAAATAAAATACAATAAGACAAAATATGTTAATATTTTTGTGAAAACAGTTTATTATAAAAAATAACTGTAATAATTTCATTTTTAGTTTGTTTAAATATTAATTATCAGGAAAGTGTTTAGTTGCGTCCACGTTTACATAAATGATAACTTTTACAGTACCTGATCCAGATTCATTCAGAAAATGGTTTCGTTGTTTTAAGCTGCAGCAGCTCCAACTGGAAACAGCTCGGGCTGTTGCCTGGATACAGGTGGAGGTTTGTAAACAAACACCGCACTACAACAAATGATAAGACGGTACGTTCAAGGAACCCACATGAACCCAAAAACCCTCTCTGCTGTGATAGAGAAGCAGATTAGAAAGCTCTGTCTGACGGACTTCCCCTGTGGAAATGGTTCCTGGGTGAGTTTTCATCGTTCAGGTGAGCCTTGACGTTCTGTATTGGAAAAAAAGAAACATGAGAGAACCATATTTTGATTGCAGAGCAGGACCAGAGATGGTTCCGATGGAGCAGAAACAGAGTCAGCAGAGGATCTGGTGGATCTGCTGAGCTTTCCTCGCTCTCCATGGACGCACGGCGATGAATCCTGGAGTCCTCAAGCGTCTGAGCTGAGAAAGCTGGCTGTGCGAGACCCGAGGCGCCTGAACACAAAGTTCATACACAAGTACATTACTACTTTACGAATCATTGGCAAGGATGTAAGTACGACACATATATGTTACTCAAGGATGTCCATTATCACAAAGTTGAGATTTACTTCTGACTTATTTTTAGCTAAGACTTCAACAGAGATATTATTAATTGTCAAACTACCAGCATGAGGACATTATGAAATATGGAGCTGTTTAAATGTATTTTCCCTCCTACAGATTCCCAAAGCTTTCACATTTTATAATAACTGTTTCAGATCATCAAACACATGTTCCATATTCAAATGTTGGTTTAATTTATTGAGGTAAAGAAAAATTCGAGCTTTGAGCCCTGAACCTCATAACAGGTTTTGCAGCAACAACTGCCATCAACCATTTTTAATACTTGGCAATAATGAGTTAATGTTGATTATACTGTATTATATTCTGACCCGACATCTGAATGTTTCTGCTAAAATTGGGACTCTGGCCAACATTTCCCAATCTGTTGTTGTCCAGTTGTTGCGAATTTAAGTAAATTCTTGAATTACTGCAGCCTGTCTTCTATAATGTTAATGTGTTCAAAGATGTTTTTTTTCCCCATACTTTTGTTGAGATGAATGACTGTTGAAACTATTCTCGCAGTTTTTATCACCCAGAATCTCTCTGCTAAACATCTACCGGTCAACAAAGTAGTTGTGGCATATTTCAAATTAAATCAAAAATACTTTATTTATCCCAAAGAGAAATTAAATGGTGTTGGAATATCTCATTTAACTAAGGAGTTGTTGTAGATGGTGATGGCTGTGGGCAGGAAAGATCTTCTGTAGCAGTTAGTTTTGCAGCTAAGCTGAATAAGCCTCTGACTGAAGAGACATGGTTTTCCAATAACAGTGTAATGAAGATGATGTTCAGGGTTGTCTATGATTTTCTTGATTTTATGTAAAATCCTTCTTTCCACGATCATCTCCAGAGATTCCACATTTGTCCCCAAAACAGACCCAGCCTTCTTTATCAGGTTGTTGAGCCTTTTTATGTCCCTTGCTCTGACGCTGCTGCCGCAACAGATGATGGGAGAGGAGACGAGACTCTCAACAAAAGACCTTTAGAAGATCTGCAACATCTTTCTGCAAACCTTAAAGGATTTTAGCTTCCTCAGGAAGTGAAGTCGGCTCTGTCCCTTCTTGTTGACTGCTTCACTGTTGCGTCTCCAGTCCACTCTGTTGTCCAGATAAACACAGAGGTATTTGTATCCCTCAACCATCTCTGCTTCTTCTCTACTTCTTCTCCTATGATGGAAATAAGGGTTGATCTGACACTGTTTCTCCTGAAATCTACAATCATCTCTTTTGTTTTGTTCACATTCAAGATAAGATGCTTGTTCCCACATCATGCCACAAAGCGCTCCACCAGCTCTCTGTATTCAGCTACTTTTCCATCTCTTATACACCCAAAAACTGCGGAGTCATCTGAGTATTTCTGGAGATAACAGGAGTTTGACTTGATTGGAAGTCTGAAGTGAATAAAGGGAAAGTGAATGGTGAGAGTACAGTCCCCTGTGGTGCTCCTGTGCTGCTTATCACCTGGTTAGACACACAGTCCTTCAGTCTGACAAACTGTGGTCTGTTGATCAGGTAGTCATTAATCCAGGTGATTTCTGAGGCCTCCACCTGAGTTTTCTGAAGTTTCAGACAAAGCAGATCACCAGACTGAATTGTATTAAATGCACTGGAGAAATCACAGAACATGATACTGTCAGAGCTATCTGCTTTGTCCAGGTGACAGTGGGATTGTTGTAGCAGCTATATGATGGTCTCTTCAACTCCAACTGCATGGCAATTTGCAAACTGCTGGGGGTCCTGGTATATGCTGGTTTGCTTACACCGGTGGGGTAATAGGAGTCTTTCCAGGACCTTCATGATGTGGAAAGTCAGGGCAACCGTTCTGTAGTCATTGATGTGGGAAGAATGGGTGAAGTTTTTTTGGTACCGGAACCAGACAGGATGTCTTCCACAACAGTGGAACCTTCTCTTGGGTCAAGGTTGAAGAGGTGTTGCAGAATCCTACAAAACTCTGGGAATGACACCGTCTGGACCTGCAGCTTTGTTCCCTAAAGGCTCTTTTTTATGTTTAACTGTTCCTTCAGATCACTGGTGATCCAGGGTTTGTTGTTAGGGAAGCATCTCACTGTTCTGGTGGGGATGATGTTGTCCACACAAACGCTTATAAAGCCAGTCACACGATCAGTCATTAGTAGTAGTTGTATTATTGGTATTCTGTTTTCTTCTCTCGTTGCTTACACTTCCTTCTTGTTTCCTGTTGACACTCTCTCTCTCTGCCTCAGTCTGCTTCTCTCATAACTATGCACACCTGTAATAACTTTGCTGTCTAATTACCTTCCTTTGTTCTACTACTCCTCCACATCCTCACAGCTTATATACCCGGTTCTCCACGTTACGTTCCTCCCTGCTCCGTGTCCTTGTTGATATCCAGTGCTCCAGTGTTCCTTTAAGTTCATATTTAGAGCTACGTGTGTAATGAGTTCCCTTCGAGTCCCCTCAGTTCCTTGTTGTCTCCAGTCTGCCGGTCTCTGTTCTGCTGTTCCTCTCCACGGAAGTATTCGCTATATGTCTTAGTCAGTAACCTAAATTAACCTTTCTTCTCCCGTTCAGATGCTCAATTTTGCTTAAGAAAGTCGCCTCATCGTGTACTTAAGCAGTGTAAATAACAATTTTCAATTTCCCTTTTTGTTTCAATTTTAATAATTTGTAATTATCCAAAAACCCTTGTTCTATGTATTTAATTTTCAGACACTCCTTCTGAAAGGATTTCTGTTTAGAAATTAATGCGTTTTAATTTCAGAGCACTTTTAGAACAGCCAGTTTGGTTTGTTAAGTACTTTCATTTTATCTCTGTTTCTTTCAGGTGTCGACAATTGACAGCGGCTTGCTGAGGTTCTCAAAGCTGCAGGAGCTGGTCCTGAGTGCCAACATGATCTCAGACATTCCTCCAGAGAACCTTCCCAGCACTTTGAAGGCATGTTGTAATGTTGCATCAGACATGATGCAGCAGCTTTATCAGATCAAGCGTCGGTTTAGTAGTTTCCACATATTAGGAAAGGCTTATTCACGGTTAGTCACATCAAGCAGGAAACATTACAATTTCCTCCTCATCATCTTACAATTAAAAGGGGGATTCTCTTGATGCAAAATGTGAATCACATACTGTACGTTACAGTATCACATACTGTTAGGTATCTTTTTTTTCCCCCTTAGATGAATGCATAAAGGCAGCAGATGTTGCGACACGGACTGTCTGATTCAAAGTTTGTTTGATTTTACTGTTTTTCTACAGATTTTGGAGTTACGTGCAAATCGATTGTCATCACTGAGCAGCCTCACAAACCACCCGCCTCCTCAGCTGCAATACCTCGGCCTCGGATCAAACAATCTGGGTTCCCATAAAGACGTCTCTCATCTTACAGGAAGAAGCTGGTTGATATATATACACAGACACAGTTAGACAAAGCACACGCAGGAAGTTGTTGGGTTTTTAAAGAGGTAACCCAAAACCAGGTCAAATGAAGGCTCAGTTACAACTGTGGGCTTTTTAGGTAGCTCATGCGGTAAAGATGTGAAAGCCCTTAATGCCAGCATGTTTCAGTGCACTGTAGGTTTTCTGATTTGACACTTTTAGAGGGGATACCCACTGTGGTCCCAGACTGCTCAGTCAGAAATGGCTAAAGCAGATGCTGCAAGATAGAAACTCCATGGTCCCTCCAAAACAAACGACAATGAGTTCAGATTTGAACTCAGTGAAAGAGTTCAAACTTTTATAAAATCACTGCTTAACTAATAAAAAACAAACAAACAAAAAAACAGGAAGACACGACAGATTACTGTTGTCCTATTGTTGTTTGGCTATTATTAATTAGCAGCACATTCTTTAAGGGGCAGCTTTGCATATCTGGAGATAAAATTTTTCCTTTTTGCAAATTCTGGCTGCATAGAGAACATCCATTAAGATAAACATTTTAACATCTTTTTACGTAGCGAAGGTGAAGAGAAAACATCTTTCAGCATTTGTTTTCTCAGCTCTCAGCTCAGTTTTCATTTTGTCCTTTTATAACATAAATTGAGATATTTTCAGGATTCATGTGTCCATTAGAAACGGATATTGACAAAACATTTATCAGAGTTAAGTTTTTTAGTTTTGATCATACTCTTGCAAACCTAACAGGGTTTGATGAAGAACATTTTAAATAATAGTTTGATGTAAAAAACAGATGACAGGTTCAACATTGTAGAAAGTTTGACTTGCCTTCAGCTAGATCATTTGTAACTTCTAACAAATGAACACAATGAAAGTTATAAGTTAAATATCTCCTCCCAGTAATATATTAAGTATTTATACACTTTAGCAGAACTTCACTTAAAAAAATCCCTTTAAGTCATACGACCCAAGATTCCCCTTGAAAATCTAATTTGATATATCCTTCAGTTCTGGTATTTTGCATTTCTTCACAATGTTGCTAAAATGCAACTGGATGGCTTCAAATACTGGATTTCTGTATTGATTATAAAAAAAACAGAACTTATCTTAAATCATTTCCTGCAGCCAAGGCTTTCGCTGCTACTTATAAGGCCCCTATGTTCAGCTTTTAAACACACTGACGTTTGTATAAAACAGACTTAAGGTATTCTGCCAAAGCTGACTTACTTGTTGAATCAGCGATGGTTTTAAACAATGATAACACAATTCCTTCTGTGTGACATAAACAAGGTTTTTGAGTTAGTTAAAATTGCAAAAACATTTTCCCTTTGCTTCACCGATGAAGGCAACCTTAACTCCAAGAAAATTCCAGCAACCCAACCGTGACCTCAAAAACCATGACCTCAAATCGCAATCTTAACGATCACTTCTACACATGCAGAAATGTACTTCCCTTTCAAGGGTATTTGTAAATCTTCAGCTATTTTTGTATTCACTCTCTGACTCTGTGTCTGTTAAGATGTTAAATGTGGAGCTGACAGAGGATTCGCTGCAGCAGGATTACTAATCAAGTGTCTTGTTAACACGAGAGCTGATTTGTTGGGACCTATTTCAGTTTCTTATAAAATGTTACGGCAACACCATGTGTCACAGTGGCGACGGCATGCTCTAAGCCACAAGGTTACATTTTGGTCATCTTTCGTGTTTGTTCCCTGCATGGCAAAGAGAAGCCTGAAGATTTGATGGATGTTTTTCCAAGATTACAACTCTTTCCAGATGATGGATGGAACAAAGCTGTATAAAATGTTGTTTCATAATCTGAACCTGATTTCAAATTATCCACAACTTTCTCCCTGAACTGTCTGCTGTGTTCATTGGGCCTCATGATGTTGATTGTTCTGTTATTTTCTAACAAACATCTGAGGCCTTCAGAGAACAACCAGGTTCTTAATCCTTTTATTAAATTACAACTCTTTCTAACTTCAGGCCCCAGCTGGTGTGTTTGGACCTCAGCGACTGCGATTTTCAAGACCAGCAAATTCTGTTAACTGCCTTGAAAACACTGCCATGCCTCAAAACTCTGACCCTCAACGGAAACCCCTTTACACTCGAGCCATCGTATCCAGGCTTTACTGTGGATAGTCTGCCGCAGCTGCTTTGCTTGGACTCCTTGTGGATCTCCTGTGAGAAAAGACGTCAGTACCACGGCTTGGCTCAGATGAATGGTGAGACTATCAGAGGAATGTGTCTCTTTTTATTAATTGGAAGAGGTTTGCTGTAATATCAGGAGCATGTTTGCTGTCACAGATCTGATAGAGGACGTGGCATCAGTCACAGTGAGTCTGAGCAGGTTGAGGGGAATACCAGACCCTCAGATGACTCTGGATAAAAATACTCCTGAGTTTCCAGTCGTCACGTACAGATACTTCATCTCATACCAGTTCCTTAGTCATCATGCTTCTGATGATCTGGTAATTTATCCTTCCTACACTTCAGTTTCACACCCATCTACAATAAAAAAAACAGTCATAATATCTTGGTAAATTTCTGATATGCGTAAGGAGTTTAGAACTTTTAAAATTTGTATTGCCTGCAAAATAAATATATATATTATATATATATATTTTAAGTTAAAGTGCTTGTTACACTATGATTTGTATCATACTTGTGCTAGAAAAAGAAAAACTAAGACACTTTTTCCTCATTCTTCTTAGGGTTAAACTTTCCTGCAGAGTTTGCAAGATTAAAGCTTTGGTCAGAAGTTTTTATGCATGAATTTCAATTTTTTAGACCTTTTAATGTGGCACATATTCAGAGATCTCTGATCTGTGTCTAAATCATTACATCCTAGCTTCTGATTTGCACTCAAGTTAAAGAACTTTGAAGAAATTATTCCTCCTTCTTCATTGTTCATCCACTGTGTGCTCATAATAATAATCACTGGCATAAAAAAAACTGATCCTCAACATAATGCTGTCACATATCCGAGAGTTGTCAAGTTTAAGACTCTTATTATGAGTCCTCATTGTAGTCCTCCTTGAAGCCAAAAACTGGTAGTTGCAAATTGCAGTAAAGTATGACAATAGAACCTATGGTTATTACTTCATGCACAAACTCAGTTCATTTTAATGTTAAACTGACTTTAATGGGAACAGTGACCTTGTTGTTCCAGCAGCTTTCAGCTAAAGACAAGTTCAGGTATCAGTTTCTGGGAACTTCTGCAACATCACAATCATGTTTTGATTCCTGGAGAATTAATGAAAGCACAATAGATGATCTCTACAATATCTGGTCAGAGGAGCGGCCAAGCATTCAGGAATTTGTGTCAGGGGAAAGTATTCAGTCAAGAAGTCATTTTTATCCTAGCATTATTTAGGTTGGATGTATTTGTTTGTTTGATTTTTAACCTGAATTAATGAAAAATCACAATAATTTTTAAGATCCCTTAAAAAAGTCAAAATTGGCATTTCACCATATAATAATTGAAAAACAAAACTGTACGTCCTCTAAAGGAAATGCAACTTGCTGTAACTGATAACTGACTTTATTGCATATATGAGTTAAATTTCAAAGGTTGTAAAAACCTGCCATCTTTCATAGTCTCAGACGTTGTTACAACATTTTTCAATAGTCCGCTTTGTATCTTATGATCCCGGACTCCAAAAGAACAACTATTACCGAGAAAACTTCTAAATTAAAGGAAGTGTATCAGATAATCGCTATAATTACAAAGCTGAGTCCACCTTTCACCTAAAACTTCATTACTGTAAATATGAAAACTGCAAATTTTGTAAATTGAATTAATATCTAATATTTAGTAAATGTGCTTTGATTACAGGGAGTTGACAGTGAATCTAATGTCGACACAACGTCTCACATAACAGACATTGACTCTTTCTGCTCGGACCGACAATCAGACAGAAACCCCAAGGCGTCCAGCCTTCATGCTACGCTAAATACAGATGAGACACTTTGTGGACCTGGACACCGTAAGCATACCGTTGTCTTTGGAGCTTTACAGATTTTAGGCCTTCAGGACTGACGTTGGCTGATTAGAGACTGATAAAACAATCTGAGAACGTTATTAGGAGGGTTAACACTGAATATGTTAGCTTAGTAATATGTCATGTAAAACAGGGATGTTTCTTCTTATGAGTGACTGTGAAGTTTACTCAGAGGACAGTCATTCTTTATTGGCTCCCATCACATCTCCCACTTAGTCCTGAGTTCAGTCTCCACTGGTTTCTAATCAGATGTTACATTTTTGTTTGATTATCTAACTGGGGCCTAAGGTTCTGGTTCTGGACCCTGTACTAAATAGATAATTATAAATCAACCTCTTATAAAGTGATGAACTGAGACAGAAACTGGACCTGATTGGTCCTTTAGACCAGCTCCATGTTTTACCTTTACAGTTTTAATTTAAAAATTAAGCTCAACGTCTTAAAATGAATCCCTCTGACATTCCTTTTATTTGAAGTGTCACAACATAGAACATCTAAACTGATATGGTCGGAGTGCATGGAGCTGGAGCTACGCTACACACAGACTTTTACCATCAGCTCGCTGCGAGACCTAAAGAAATTCTTCATTCAAGGACTTTGTCTCAGCTTGGAAGAGGAAAAGGTTCAGGAAATAATGTCTGATGAGAGATTTTAGGCAGAAGGAGTTGTCGAAACTCACTTTAAATATCCGATGTTTTAGATCCTGTCGTGGCCTGCAGCCTCTGAAGATGCCTCGCCGGTAAAAGCAAGTTCAACAACAAAAGGGAAAAAAGGGAAGAAGGAGGCACATGTGAGTCTTTGATTGTATCTTTTAATGCATTTCAATTTATTTAGCCTTCATTCTACCAGGATGAATAAAAAAAAACACATTAAGTTAAAAGGTAGGCGTGGATTAGGTTATCTTTAACACTCAAACTGTGAACCACAAGCGTCGTTAGATCTGTTGTGTGGAATATTTCCTCTTTCTTCCAGTAAACTCACAATAAACTAGGAAAAAAAAGCACAAAACACCCACCAACATCATAACAAGTAAATCTGCTTAGAACGAAAAAATAAACGATTGAGGGATGATGCATCATATTAGTACATTAGTTCACAGAGGTTATGTTTTTGATGGAGGTGTGGTTAAAAGAAAAGTAGGAGCTCAACACATTTTCAGCAGCATCCAGACTCCGAAGCCGCATGTCTGCAAATAATGGTAATTTCAACTCTGTTTGTCAATATATTTTTCATTAAAAACATTATCTGAAGCTTACTTTTCAAACTATAAATTAAAGACATAAATAAATATTTGTTCTCATCCTTCTCTTTAAAACTCACTGATAACAAATAGTTATCAACATTATAATTGATATTTATGTTTTCAATTTTACGTAATTTTTGGGAGTGTGACGGCTTTCTCAGTTACTCAGAGGCTCACCTCTGAGTAACTGAGAAGGATTCAAGGATTTAAGTAGACTTCATTGTCATTCTTCACACATGTAGAACATGAGGTGGAACGAAATTGTATTCTTCGAAATTGTATTCTTCTTGAATCCTGTGAAAAACACTGCTTCTGTATGAAATATCATTAAATAATCAAAAAAGAAATTAACCAACATAGTTTCTCTAGTAAGAAACTTTTCCACATACGCAAGTCTTTTTCATCCTTCAATACAATTTCTAGATGACTAAAGGTGCCACTTTCATTGGTGACTAATATATGCTGCTATCTGCATGAACATGTTAAGCTGTCGAACCTTTTATGATGGAAATTGGCTCTGTTATTCAAACCATGCTTTTCATGTGAACAGAAGCAAACGTTTTTGTTTAAGAAGCTGAATACAGATATGCTGCACAGTAAAGTCCAAATTGAACTCAGATAGAGAAGCCATAACTCAAAAATCAACGTTAAAAGCCCTATTATAGTCTGGAATCCACTCCGCGACAAACCTTCATCTCTGGAAAATAGTTTTTATACAGTGTAAGTAACTCAAAGGTTTGCAAACAATGGGCATCATTGTTAAAGTACGGTGTTGGCAGCATCATGGTGTGTGAGAGCATTTCACCAAACAGATGGCACTATGGAAGAAAAAAAAACATGATGTCTGAAGACATCAGCATGGAAGTTAAAGCTTTGATAAAAAAAAATGTTTCATTGGAAGATGATCATTTTACTTAACTTGTTTTAAAAAGTAGTTTAAATCAGTTTTTTTTTTTTTTTAGACTAACCAAAACTTAAACGTTAAAAGCTGGCTCTACGGTAGCCTACAAATAAGACCCGGTTCTGTCAGCAGGATTAGGCCAAATATTTTTCAATACAAAACGCACACGAGCACAAAATTAACATTTTACCTCCATCTGACAAAAAGCCAATCCAGCCATTGTGCTTTTGTTCTCTATTTCAGGTCAACTCAGTTTCTTCCAAAGACAAAGCTAAAGACAAAAAGAGCAAGTGTGCGCCAGAACTGGTGGAAGAACGTCCTGTCAGAAGACTGCTCAGCTCTGTGCACATCCCACTGCAAAGTCTGGTCCAAGGGAGTCAGAGCGTTACCGCCGTCTGTGACTTTGGCCCAATGCAGGCAGCCCCTGAAGTGGAGGCTGCACTAACACTGAAGGCAAGAGATAAGGCCAAAGAGATATAAGGCCAAAGAGAAACAACACAAATGGAGAAAAAGAGCTGGTTCACATGTAATTTGTTTTATAACTGATCTTCAGGATCCTGTAAAGAAAACAAAAGCAGACAAGAAGAACGAAAAGGAATCGAAGCAGAAAACTTTAACATCTGAAAAAGGTTAATGTGACCAAACCATCAGAAATCTTTTGTTTTTGTTGATATTGCCCCTATCTCAATGCTACTTATTTTTACTTGCTTTGTTTGTGCACAGCAGGAAGAGATAAAGAAACCAAAGCATGTGATACGGATGAGGAGGGAGACCCATCTGTACTGGTCCAACAGGAAACAGTAACTGTGGAGCTGTGTGTGGAGCTGGAGAAATGGAAGAATGCGCCTGAAGCACATCATCCTCTGAAACCTGCTCAAAATATCTTAATCTCAAAGGTGAATTGAAAGAATTCATGATAAATGTGTGGGTATTTTATTTTAAGAGAAAGTAATTGTTCATTACCATGTAAAGATATGCATCCAGAGTCAAGAGCAGACATTCTCATCTATCCTTAATCTAAATGTTAAAACCTTTATTTTAAATGGTCAGAATAGTTTTGCTCAAATTTCCTCACCAGTTTTGCAAAGTTGACCTTTTTGAGCTTCATATCATGTAACAATGTGACTCCCTCATCATGAACGTGATCAGTGTTGCTTTGAAGTGTTCATGCATCTTTGAGTAATCCTTCAATCTCTCGTGGCAGCAACTCAGGAGGTA
>JAVLVB010000003.1:2633033-2648725 GCA_032876305.1 Orestias chungarensis
ATATATATATATATATATATATATATATATATATATATATATATATATATATATATATATATATATATATATATATATATATATATATATATATATATATATATATATATATATATATATATATATATTCATGACAACTGAAGGTTATGGTTACTTATTCTTTGCTATAGAATGTCACAATATGCCTAAAAAAACATTATATCCCCCTTTTTAAAGTCAGCTCCATCCTTGATTTGTGATGCATTAAAAGGCTCCTAAACCTGTTTTACAGTTTTCATGCACTCATTGTGATACTTTAATAATTGATGTGCAACACTCTCTCTCCAGGGTAGAATTAATAAAAAAATATTAGTTTGAAAAATGTCAAAAGGGGAGAAAAACAGGTTTAAATTTCCCAAAAATTATTTCTACCAAATGTCAAGCACGGTAGTGGCAGCATTGAGACGCCTTGCTGTTTAATGGCTGGTGAGAGAATAATGGAAACGTTATCTTAAAAGTCCTTCAGTTTCCCTTTAAACCAACAGTTGAAACTTTAAACTCGTTTTGTTGTTTCAGTCTCAACATATTGACAGTATCGTAGTCTCACTACATTAAAATGAACAACACTGTTTAAAAGGATGTTGAGCTGAGAACGTGACCAACGTCTCACAGAACTGAAACTTTTTAGGTTTTATTCCCCCATTTCAGAAGCGTTCACAAATGACTGCCGTTCACTAAAACCTCGCTTTTAGTATTCATCAAACGCTAACAGCATTTATTAGTTCTGTTTAGTAAGTGTTGTTCTTTTGGTAGACGTGAAAACGCTGATTTTTTAAATTTTCACAAATAATTCACTTTGTGCTCGGAATAAGAGGAAACATAATTAGTTAAAAAAAATCATTAATTAAAATGAACATTTTCTATAAATTTGAACCATTTTGTTAGAAAAAAAAATGTAAATAAAATTTGTGGTTATGATGTTTAGTTAAATTCAGTTTAAAAATACATTATTGATCCCAAAGGGAAATAAAATTAATTTCGTAACTCCCATTACCTAAATATCTTCAGTTGTTGGAGATGCTAATGGCTTCAGGCAGGGAGGTTTTCCTGTAGCTGTCAGTGTTTCTGTGAATCCTCTGACAAACATCTTATGTCACTTATGTCACATCTTATGTATTTTATAGGGATATTATTCCACACACCAACACTAGATCATGCTTCATTTTGAAATCAGAAGAAAATAATACAGAATACTTTTGCTTACTTTGATACAAATAATATGGAAGCAAATCGTTACCATAATTCAAATGAAAACGCATTTTCAGAAATGCCTTTTCATTTTAAGAATGTGGCTGTTTATGTAACTCATGAATAAAATTAGTAATCAATAATCCTGTTTGCATTTTAATTTTCTTCTTTAAGACTGTTCATTCTTTCACTTAATTAAATTTAAATTGAAAAAGACTTTTGAGATTTATTTCTCAAAATATGCCCCAGCAAACAGTTACCAAAATTCAATTTGAAATGTAAAATTTGAAAATGAAAATGCATTTGCAACAATTCTTTTTTCCTTTTAAGAATGTGGCTGCATTATTTGACTCATAAATAAAATTGGTAATCAATCATCCTATGCTGCCTATAACACGAAAACTAAAAAGCATTCTGTGTATGGCAAGCTAATTTAACATAAATTCGGCCGTTTTGACATAACTTCGGTCTTGCCGCTCTTACTTTCCATATCTGAAATTGTTTCATGACGTTTTAGCGATTTAAGATATCTCTAATTACATTCTGACTCAAAATTACGTCAGATTTACTATTGAGTTGTATTGAGACGTCAATTCAAGATATCTACAATGAATTACTGACTATCTGAAATACACATTTCAGAAATCTACAATTTAATTACGACTAGTCAAAAAGTAAATTCAAGATATCTCGATTTTAGTTTTGACGAGTCATTATTCTAATTAGAGATATCTCTAATGAGTCCATAATTCAAGATATCTCAACTGTATTTTTGGATAGTAGAAATGTAGTTTTGACTGGTGTAAATTAAATTATAGATATCTTAAAAGCAAATAATGACTAGGCAAAATAAATTTTAAGATATATCTAAAAAAATTAGAGATTACTTGAATTATTCAACTTTTCTATTTAAGAAATCTTGAATTAACATTCTGTCTAGTCAAAACGTCACAGCTTTACGTAGCATTTTGATCTAAACTGACCGGAGCTTCAGAATATTCCCCATATCCAGCTTAGACATGGGTCGATAGTAATGGCAAGCCATTTTAATACAAATTGGGTTTCGTCTGACTATCCGTAATTACATTACGATAGTAGCAACTTCAGCTAAACCGTTTTTCAGTGCATTGTGTTTGTCGGCAGAAAGTAAATCAGAAATTCTTTGCAAATTTCTTAAGCATTCTTCAAAAACACGATTTTCGCGCTCTCTGCATATCCCATACTGAAGAGCTCTTTCTATATTGTGGCACTTTATTACAATTTAGTCCACAACTGCCAGCGCCTTTGAATGTCCAGGCAATTGGTTGGACACTTCAGTGAAGCCAAAGAGTGGCTTACAAGCAATCTCTTACTTCAGATATCTAAAATTGTCATTCTGACTAGTCATAATTACGTTTGAGATACCTTAAATTATAATTACTGATGTGTGGCCCTTCCAATGATGAATACGGTGACGTCATTTGAGATATCTTGAAAGGAATTTTGACTAGTCCAAATGTAATTGAAGATACCTTTAATTATTACTCTTACTAGCAAAAATGTAAATACAGATATCTTAAATTACCATTCCAGAGAGTCAAAATGTAGTTTTGTCTAGTCAAACTGCATTTTCAGATATCTGGAATGTAATTACGGACGGTCAGACGAAACCGAATTTATGTTAAAAAGGCTTGCCATACTGATGAATGCTTTTTAGTTTTGGAGTTATAGGCAGCACTTTGTGGGCAGACCAAGAAAACGAAAAAGCATTGTCCGTTTTTCCTCTTTTGGATTATGGCGTAAAATGTGCGGTCTTGAAGAAGCAAATGCAAATAGGATGATTGCTTACCAATTTTATTTATGAGTCAAATAATGCAGCCACATTCTTAAAATGAAATAGCATTTCTGAAAATGCTTTTTTATTTGAATTATGGTAACGATTTGCTTCCATAAAATAATGTGAAGATTTGTGCTAAAACCCTGTCAACAACATTTCAGCTTCAGTCTGAGTTGAGCCGTTTTTACTGTTTAGCGTAACCAAACTAGATGATAAACCTTCACTTTAGTCTCAAGTCATTTACAGCAGTAATTGCTTATTAGTACTGGCCTCTACTCAGCCTCACCCACAACTCTCAACTCTGACCGCTTTTCCTGCGTAGTTTTGATTCTCTCATCCTTAGTTTTTTCTGGTTTAATAAAGTAATGAATCACTTTAAAACATTTAAGGTATTTTGCATTTTTAACTAAACTCCTCTTTAATCTTCTCCCAACACATCTGCGTTCCTTTAAGATGTAATTTATTCTCTAATGCTCAGAAACAAACTTCAGACATCTTCACAGAACACACTGATGTATTTAGGCTCACCAATTTATGAAACTTTTAAAAACCATGTACAGTTTTTCTTTTTACTTTATAACTGTTTGTAATATATTAGTTTCTTGACGAACGATTTTTGGAAACAAATTGTAATTACAGTTTATGATGCATGCAGACAACTTTATTCATCCATAAACTTTATTTTCATACAGATATTTAAAATAAAAAACAATGACTTCTTTGTTGACGCGAAAAGAAATCAGCTGCATCAATAGGAAACTTTCTGAAAAGGCCGTATAACAAGGAATCAAAAGGTTTGCAATCAGAATCCCAGCATTCATTTCAAAAAGGACCATAAAAAGTTAAACCCATCGGAGCCAAAAAACTCCGGGTTTCACTGATCGGCTCCAGACTTGCCCCATCACAAAGTTACATTATCAAACCTTTTAAAGAGTACATACCATTTCCAGGCATAGAAAAATATAGAATAGCTTTTCAATTTTTCTCAAACTGTTTTTTTTCCCCTCCATCAAGTATTTTACAGTTTCAACTACACACCGTTAAAGATACTATATTATCTCTGTAGCCCCTGACAATCTGTGCAAACAATAGTAGGATACTGATAAATTAGCTAATCTGTCGCCTCAGAACCAGGATTATTAACACTTCCACCACCAGAGTCACTTATAGAGTTACAACCTCCCGTACGAAATGCATCTGGGATGTCGGGTGTTTTCAGAGGACTGTTGTTCTACAAGGTTGCTTCAGGGTTAGTGTGGACAACGGTTATGCTTGGCAAAAACAAGCATGACACACACACACACAAGCTAAAACCCGAAAAAAGATGTGCAAATGTACTGATTGTGCGAACAACGGTTTTAGGATGGCGTTAAAAGGTCTGGTCGTCGGTGCAGGACTCGGTGCAGTGGCCGAACACCTCGCAGGTGTCGCAGTAGGGCCGCTGCTCGCCCTTGCTGCCGTGGTAGGTGGTGTGTGGAGGAGAGTCGGGGAACTGCTCCTGCAGGGGGCAGTCCTCCGTTTCGTGGAGATCGAAGCAGTCGCATATGTCACAGAACTTCCTCGGAGGTAGTTTCTTCTTTTCCGGCTGCTTGTCGGCACTGCGGAGACAAACGGACGGCCCAGCGGTGTGAGTTCTGGTCAGAACCAAAAACAAATACAGAGAACCTGTACTGACGAGGACTTACTTGTTATCCAATTCCCTCGGACTGTTCCCGTTGAGAGTGGCAGCTGCCATTTTCTCCAGTTTGTCCTTGAGTTCTTCATTTTTGCTCTGCAGTTCGATGATGACCGAATTCAAGAACTCGATCTGTAGGGGGATGAAAAACAAGCAGAGCGTCATTTCTGCCTCATGTAAAACAAAAAGTATAACATGTTTTCACCAGGGTGTCTGCATGTTTCAATAACCTAAAAATAAACTTAAAGCTGAAATTAAGGTTGGACAATTAATATAAATACTGTACTGAATAAATTGCAGCATTTTGACCCTCAATAGAGGAGTACAATTTTTTTTGTTACAGGTTTTTAGGAGAAAATCAGTTAAAATTGAGGCTAAGCATTGTTGGAGCAACTTGTAGTTTTGTCAGAAATAAAAATTCATAAATTAAACCAAAAGTGCAAAAGAAAAAGAAAAAAATAATAATAACAGAAGCTATGATGTGAGACATACAAATGGCAATAGCAAACGAAACCGTGAAAAGTTAAATAAAGAAAAATATCACATTTGAGGTAGTTTCCTAGAAGGGTTGCAATATTAATCGTGTGTCACCCTCTTGTCATCAAGGTGGTGATTTTCAGTTGTGAGCTGTCAGCTTAAGATAAATCAAAGCTTGTTTGAGTCACTGGGAGAATAAGAAAAATTTTCCATTCTGAG
The DNA here is from genome assembly GCA_032876305.1 of Orestias chungarensis. Classification (NCBI taxonomy): domain Eukaryota; kingdom Metazoa; phylum Chordata; class Actinopteri; order Cyprinodontiformes; family Cyprinodontidae; genus Orestias; species Orestias chungarensis. The sequence continues at coordinate 2,638,448 of JAVLVB010000003.1, forward strand.
TGTTTCAGCGATTCATTGTTTAGATTTCTAACGAGCCTTCGGATTTAATCTTGACAGAGCTGATTCAAATTATACAAGCGAGATTCATCTTTAGGTGACTGTTCGTTGTTTCCACACTACAGATGTGTTTTTGGTGCGCGAGAGAGGAGAGCCAAGGCGAAAACGCATGCACAGGTGGAGCTGATGAGAAATGTTACCAAAACGGTTTCTGATGGAGGTGTTGCGTTGGGGACATTGGAAACAGAGCGGGTAAGGTTTAAAGATAAATGAAAAAAAGAAAAGTAAAGCCATCAAAAACTGCGGCAGATAGACATGATGGTGAACATCACAGCTACATCATCACAGACAAACGAAGGAGGTAAAGCCGACATGTTGATGGCTCACAGTAACCTCAATGAGTGAAGCGAGGCTACAGGAGGCGTGTCTGTGATTAACATGTGGAAGCTTAGATGGTCATGCCAGAACATCTACAGCTGCATCCAAATACATCACAATATTATTAATATGTGAACTTATTATCTCTCTAATTAAATAAAAAAAAACTCATATGGGTTGATTACCCAGAATGGTAACGTTTAACAGTTTTTTCCCCCCTGTTTATTGTAATTGATGCTGGCGCACAGTGAATGAAAACGCTAATAAAGTTTGTTGCTCAAAATATTGGAACATTAGAAAAATGTTATTTATGTTTATGCTCTACACAATAACTCTACACAGTCACTGACTCCTTCACACCAATAAGAGAGGAAAGCTAAAGCTAGATGCAAACATAGAGATGAAAGTTAAAAACAAAGTGTGGTTGTAAAAATCTACACAAAGATCAACTTATAACTGAATCCCTTTAGAGGATTTGGAGCTTACTGACTGGAGCTTACAGGGCAAACATGTACAGATGAGACACTGCTTGTGCTGTGAAGGCACGCCTTAGCCAGAAACGACGTTGAGAGAGTTTTACCTGGGCTAAACATGTTAAACTACCTCGACTGTTGCTCAGCGTTACACAGGTGTCTCTCTACAGAAAAGATTTGGAAAATTTAGATCTCAAAATTTGTGGAGAGTGGAGATGGTGCCTCAGTATGATGACTGTACTCTGTATTTTCTTACTTTCCTAGCTTTGTGGATACAATCTTGGCCTTGGATTTTGTTACTGTGCTGGATTGACCAGCTTTAACTCTCAGAAAACCTATGGTAATTTTAAGAGGAAGATGAAAAGCTGCTAAAGAAACAATCTGAGGTTCCTCAACAACGCAAGTAGAGCTACAAGGATAACTACCTCCATCAAACGCAGTATTGATGCAGTAATTTGTTCAAAAGGTGGCTGAGCCAGGTACTGAGTGCATATGCTATGTAAGAGGGCTTTGTTTTTGCAGTTTCTATAAATCAATCATCTCAACCACTTGTGTCAAAGGTCAGTTCCTGAGGGATGGTATCCTGCCTGGATGTTTTAGGTCTTCTCCTGGTTGAACACACGGATGACTCGCTGAAGAGGACATTCAGTCAATTTTAATCAGCTGTGTTCAGACAGGGATGCATGCTAACCCTGTGTGACACCTTGAGACATGGGATTTGTTACCCCTAATCTTTACTGCTAAATGAAATTCAAAATGTATTAAAATGCTGAAAATAAAGTCACGCTCTGTGTAAGCTATCGATATAATTGGGTTTCAATTCCTTAAATTAAATTTCAAGCATATTCTTATTTAAAGACATGTGGGTGGATATCCCTTCAGGTACAGTTAGAGTTGGCATAAACCTTTAGCAACAGCTAGCAAACACTGAAACCACTAGTTCTATGTTAAGTAGAATATAGTTACTAAATGAATAACTCTTAGATATAAGTGCAAATACCAGACCTGACTCTTTGCAGTCTCAATATCTTCTTTTAGTTGGACGACAACTGTATCACCTAAAAGCAGAGGCAAATCAGAATGGTGACTTTTTCAGCTTAAAACATTTAAAAAACTTAAGAGCTACATTAGCTGTGGTTTACAAGTTGTTCCTAATGTTACTATACCTGAGGTCTTGTTGATATTATCAGGCCTGACTTTGGCATCATTCTCCAGTTTTTTTATGCAGTCCTGTAGATTAGCTTTATCCTGCTCCAAAGTCTTAATTGTATTCTGCAGAGTTTTGATTGAGGCACTTTCTTCACACACTGCAGCCAACTGTAAAGACTAAAGTGTGTTAGTGCAAATAGTTAAAAAAAACAAAGAATGGTGCCAATAATTCAATTAAGTAGTGAGATATTGAGTCCATTTAATATATTTTATTCTCCAGACAAAGGTTTAAAGAACATTAAAAAAAACATAACTGATCTAAGTCAGATTCTGCGAGATTAAAGAGAAAATGTCACTTTGTCAGAACTGACAGAGGTTTCCAGATAACTATCTTCAAAATCATGAGGAGGAGGATAGTAAACACACACGAATGAAAGCAGTCCATTATTTGACCTAGAAGTGACATCCTATAAGAGCTTTCTATCAAAGGACTGACAGGTTTCTTTCTGCTGCAAAAAGGAAATGACAGTAAATGCTAGATTTGGGATTTAACAGTTTTTAGTTTTTTTTTGGCACCTAAAAATCTTTATTGACAGTCACCAGACAGGAAATGGGTGGCGAGAGAAGGGGAAGCAGGCAGCAATGGTCAAAGGGTCAGGAATCTAACATAGCATGGAGGACTATGGCCTCTATAACAGAGTTTAAAAAATTTCCTTTATAAATGTCACTGATTTTTTTTCCTGTTTGGACAAACGCTAAAGCTACAGCAAGATATCGAATTTATTCCTACCTCGCTCCTCCGATTCTCCACATGTTGGTCTTTTTCTGCAACTAAGGCACTGTTTTTATGAATGGACTGCAGGAGAGCAGCCTTCTCTCTACTCAGTTGCTCCTTCAGAGCGTTTTCACTGTTAAACAAAAGAGCATCAGTTTCAAAAATATCTGTGTCTAAAATAACCTATTTCTAAAACATCCCTCCAAGGCCAGAGACAAGTATGAAAGGAAGCTAGACAAAATGATGGAAGAGATTTAGAAAAGAAATGATGTGGGACATAAGAGAAATAGAGGATGCAAGAAAGAGAAACAAGCGAAGAAAGCAAGATACAAAAGAAAGAAGGGGTGTAAAACGAGTGATGGATGAGAGGAAGCTAAACAACAAGGATGGAAAAATTAAAAAAGATTCATGAAATGAAGTCAGATGGGAAGGAAAGATGGAGGAGACAAGAAAGGCAGGAAATGAAAGAGATAACGAGAAAAGAAATAAGAGGCTGGACCCTGGGAATCTCGAATGTGTTCATTTTAAAAATCTATTTAAGTTTTGCGTACTATCCCCATAATTTTAATATTACCATAAAGCTGATACAAGAAAAATCTGAAAAGACACCATTTTGTGTTTCAATGTAATGATGAATTCCCAAAAATTAACAAAAGCTGCACAAAGCAAGAGGAACTGTCAGTCAGCAGAGTTAAAATATACTGAAGCCGACATGAATGACAATGAGTTTGTTTTATGGGATGAGGACGGAGAGTCATGATGTGGGAAAGCATCAAGTACCTGAAGGCATTATTTGGCAGGCTTTAAAGGAAAAAATATATAATCAGCCATTTATTAATCAGAGCAAAACTTATTGTTAAAGGCCGAGCTGATGAAACCATGCAAGCTTTTTTTTTTAAAAGCAGCTTTAAAAAATATGCAGTATTAAATAATTGTGCTTTAGTGGTAACAGGATTCTAAGTTTACCTTTGTTTCAATTCTTCCAACTCAATTTTGAGTTTTGAGTGCTCATCTCTTAGCTTTGAGAAAAATAAAAAGGTTTACATTAGCAAATACTAAAATGAGTGCAACTGTTACATCAAGAATATAATAACTAATGTTTCTTACCGTCACAAGGTCCCCCTGGTCTTTGTGATCGTTCTCCAGCTGCTGAGACAGCCTGTTGTTTTCATCTTGTAGCATCTGAAGCGACTGCGACTTCACAGATACGGCTTCTTTAAGCTGCTCACTTAGGAGACATTAAAAGTTGAAATTACCAAACAGACAATGTATTCATGTCAATTCATGTCCGATCTGTGAAAAATTAGACCATTCTGCATAAGCGTAAACGTTTACTCACAGTTCCTGCCAAAGACTCTTCGTCTTCTGTGTTTCTGTGCAAAGCTGCTCTTTGGATGAGTTAAGGTCTTCTTGATACTTTGAATTCCCTTTCCTCAGAGTTTCCATCTGAAACAAGAAAAAACATCTGTCAACTGTTGGAAATGTGAAGCTAAGTGTTTATTTCACCAAACCTTTCCTCATCCTTTTTTTTCGATTTTAAATTATCTCCCCAATGTGGAGGAGAGGTTTTTCTACACCTATGATGCAGAGCGCCATGGTGTCCTGAGCTTTGGATACATCTCCTTTGGCTACTGGGTCAGACTAGGATGGATTCAGACAAAAAGATTAAACCCAAAAGAAAAACAAAACAAAAAAACATACAAACTTCACTCAGACTAAGAGGACCGTAGCATCCTAGAGTCAGAATGGGGAGGAGATCTGTAGTCCCTCTAACAGAAACCACTCCAACTCTAGTCCTCAACATCTACTGATTCAGGAGGAGAAATGCAGCTCCAGGTTGAACACTGGAGGAGTTGATCAGATTCTTACCCTTGAAGAATTGAAGCTCAGTTCACGGAGTATGCATGTCTAGTGTACAAGCCTCATTTGGATCTGGTGAAGGCATGGGATTGTGTCCCACAAGGTATTTCTATGCTTGTCTTTAGTGTGACCGTCACTGGAAAAACTAGGAGGATTCAAAATCATCACGGTCTTGGTTTTGTCTCAGATTATGTGGTTCTGTTGGGTTATTAATACCACTACTTTCACCTAGCGACTGAAACGAGTCAGCTCTGTTAAGTTTAGATCTATAGTATTAACTGGGAAAAGACCAAGTCAAATTTAAGGATAAGTGTTAGGATGAATTGATAAAAAAATTCAATCACAGTACTAAACCTTTTCAAATAAATACTACATGTAAGAACAACATAATAACCAGTTCAGCAAAAGCTGAAATAATTTAAGAACTAATCTTAAAATAAATACCTTGAAAACTTCTTATTAAGATGTAAGCATTTAGAGTAGAAAGCTTCAAAGCACCTGTAAATCTCTGTAAATAATATCAACCAATCTATAATTGGTGTCGTTCCTTCTGACCAAACTAATCTCATACCTGAGTCTGAATTTCCTCCTTGGATCTCTGAAGCTCTTCCAGCAAACACTGAGCTTCTTTCTTCTCCTTCAACAAAACGTCCTTTTCTTTTGTGAGCAGCTCGAGAGTCTCTGCGGTTTTATCAGCAGCTTCTGTAGCCTGAACATTGAAGACACTTAAATAAGACCAGAAATGTCCAATAAAAGCAGCAAACTGACAATAAAAGTTTAGGATTTCATTCTTATTTATTTTGAAATTGAAAACCATCAGAGTGAAAATTTTGAAAGTGTAATTACTTAAAGTTTATAATTAGAAGTAAATCAACTACATGCTCGGCTATTTTATCACTGATTGTAGATATTTTATTACTAACTAAAAGGCTACGATAATAAAAAAAAATTTTTTGTTAAAAATTAACAGAATTATTACAACCTGTGGCCTCAGAACAAAAACTGAAAAATATTTAAGAAATACTCATTTCTTTTACGAGTCGATCTCTTGAGCATGTTTGGATCAGTGAGTTCAATAACCCTTCTTGAGCGGCTGAACGCAAGAACGGCCATCCCAATTTATCTCAATTTTGCCCAACATTAGCTCACGTTTTAAGCCCACAGGTAAAAGCCGCGAGCTGAGGTAAATAAACGTGCACATAAATAAATAAAGGGTGAGTAAATGAAGGATGAAAGTTAAGACATGAAATAAAAACAGGAGGGAGACGAACCAGCAGGCATGCAGAGCCCCAGCAAGGCTAAAACGTGAGTCTGTGATGAGTACTGGAGGGGAAATACCTCAAGCTGCTTAGAAATATGATGTTTTAGTTGCAACTCTAAGTCCTTGGCTCGCTGGACGGCTTCGTCCTTCTCGGCCTGCAGAGCGTCCTTCTGAGCCGAGAGCTTCGGAGAGCTGGAGGATACTTCTTTCGCGACGGCGGACACCTCCTCCAGGGCATCCTTGTATTTCTTTTCTAAATTCTCCTTCTCGGTCTGTTGAGCCTGGACATCAGCCTGCAGCTGCTCGTTGCTTGCTTTCAAACACTCCACCATTTTAAGAAGCTGCGACTGCTTGGCGAGCAAAGTTTCGTTTTTGGCGCAGAGGGAGGAAATGTCCTGCTTCGATTTAGACTGACTAGCTAAAAGCTCTTCCTTCCCTGAGGTCAGCAGAGTCAGCAGTTTGTCCAGTTCCTCAAGCTTAGATGATAGCTGGTCCCTCTCTTGCCCCAACTGAAGATTTTCTTGCTCTTGCCGCTTTACTTGTTCCATCAGAGCCCCTATATCTTCTTTAAAAGACTTACTTTGATCATCAGCATTCTTAAGATTGAAATAAATAGCCTCATTTTCCTGAATCACTTTAGACAAAGTTTTTTGAAGTTCCTCGATTTTTTTAAATAAACCATCTTTGTCAGCCTTTGCTTTGGTGATTTCACAGTTTTCCGCTTGTAGTGTCGTCTCAAGGAGGTTCCTCTCTTCCGACAGAGAAGCGATCTGAGATTTTAACTGCTGGACTTGTTGCAGCAGAACCTGGTTCTCATACTGTAAAGACTGCACTTTCTGTTCAGCCTCTCTCTGCAGAGTCTGAACACATTGATGATCATTTTTAAGGTTCTCCAGCTGTTGACCAAGATCAAAGTTTGACTTCTCAAACTCTGCTTTTAATGTTTTATGTTCATGTGCAATTTCGGTTTTGGCCTTTTCAAGGTTTTCAATATCAGACCAATGTTTCTGCAGCTCATTCTGTAGGTTGGTCTTTTCTTGTTTCAGAGTGGCCATCTTAGCCTCTAGCTCTTCCTTTTGATGCTTAATTCCCTCAAGCTTTGTTTCCAGATTACCCTTTTCTTGAATAAGATCAGCATTGGTTCTGCTATAACAATCTAACTGCGCCCTAGTTGTGTGATTATTACTAGCAAACTTGTCGCGCTCCACAGAGAAAGCCTCCCTCTCAGATATCGCTTTGGTGAACTTTCCTTCCAACTCTCCCTTCTCCTCTGCCAAACGCTCAAAATCAGTCTTCTGCTGTTCAAGAGTCGACTCCAGGCTCATCTTTTCTTTACGCAAGTCATGCAGCGCCATGACAGTTTCAGAGTTCTGAAGACGCAATGTTTGCTTCTCTTGCTCGAAAGATAACAATGCCAAGTTATATTTTTCAAGAGAGAGGGACAGCTGTTCTGCAGAGACACGAAGCTTCTCCTTCGTCTCTTCTAGATCCCTCAAGAGTTTATCTTTCTCGTTAGCCGCCTTCCTTTGGAAAGCAAGCAGGTCTTCTTTTTCCTGCAGCAGATTGAGCCTTTCAGAATCTGTCACTTGACTGTTTGCCTTGAATTCTTCAAGCATCTGTGCCAGGCTGGCTTTAGAGGCTTTAAGCTCCTCACATTCACGAAGTTGACTGTCCAAGTCTTTGTTGATGACGCAGAGTTTATTTTGAAGGTCCTCCTTGTCTGCCTCAAGGTTCTTTTTTCCCAAGACGTTAGCGCCTAACTCAGATGATAATGCAGCTTTCTCGTTTATCAGCTCTTCCACTAGAGACTGAAGCTGCACATTCTTCATTGTAAGATCTTCTTTTTCTAAGTTCAATAACTTCAGTTTTTCCTCCAGCTCAGCATTTTTTGCATCAAGAAACTTTCTAGCCTTTTTTGCAGAATCACGCTCTGATATTAGATCGTCTCTCTCACATGTGAATTTTGACTTAACTTCCTTGAGGTTCTCTTCCAGTCGACTCTTCTCTTTACAGATTTTTTCATAATCTTCAAGCTGCTGCGTCTTTTTAGACTCAATTTTCTGGATGTCTAACTGATGCTTCAAGACAGAGTCGTTCATCTCAACATGTTCTCTTTGAAGCTCCTTTATCTGGGTCAAATATTCATCTTTGTTACACTGTAGTTCTTTGTTTTTAATCTCTTCATCCTGTAGGAGGTGTTTGAAATTCTCAAGTTCATTCTTCAGTGAACTTATTTCTTGATCCTGTTGTTTGGTATTGGCCTCTAGATCCTCTTGATGTTTTGACAGTTTGTCATTAGTCGCCAGGAGCTCTTCGTTCTTCGCTGAAACCTCCTTGCAACTAAATTCAAGGGCGAAGAGCATATTTTGTATCTCAGAAAGCTTCCTCTCCAAGTCGTTTCTCTCAGTTTTATGGTCTTGATTTTGCCTATGCATATTTTCTAGATCAAGACTTTGCTTCTCCATTTTTTTTGACATATTGTCAACATCATGCTTGTGGGAGTCAAGCTCAGCAGAAAGTTGCTGGAAAAATAAAGGTAAAAGAAAAAAGGGATATATGTATATATATATATATACACACGCACACAAGGGTAATGCATGAATAAGTACAAAATAAACCAACCAGGTATGAACGGAAGTGATATGCAAATGCAAAAATGTTAATCCTCAAAAAGCAAATCAGAAAGATGGTCACACCAAAGCTTTAAACGCAATATGCAGAAGCAGACATTTTTGACATTCCCAAAAAAAAGAAAAATTAAAAAACCTGCAGTGTGTCAAGTTGTCAGCTCTAATGGCAGAATCATAATAAAAGACTTATATACTTAACTTTAACAGAAAATAACTTGTTTAACTCAATCTTGTGCCTTAAAAATGTCCACTCATGCCAATATATGATTTTCTACTAATTATTATGCACGACATGGCAGTATTTTTAAATTTACATAAGAAGTTTTTCTATCAGAGTGAGGGGTTTTTGGAAATCAGAAAGGATGTTTTACTTTGTGTTTTGAAATCTTTTCCTAAATCGTATTTTTTTTTATATTTGGCTTTTGACTCGGCCAGATGTGTTGGCTTTATTTTTTTAATTGTTTTGTTTCCGTGCAGGTCTTGATTGCTTGGTGTACAGCACTTTGGTCAACAGTGCAGTTCTATTTCATCCCTACTGACCGCGAGAGGGCGGTGCTGAAAGCACTGAATGTTCCCTTCGCGCATGCGCTGTTCGAGTAGTAATACCAAAAGAGTTACACCTGTGACACACCAAATGACAATCTAAAAATCTATCAATCTTGGTGTCATCCGAGGCTCTGTTCCTTCTTTCTTGTCACGTGAGGTTCAGTTTACAGGCTTCGGCCTTCGAACCTGTTATTTTACCCTTGCTGGAGGCGCTGTTGCATGTTGGCTGGATTTCAAGTCAAGTCAAGTATTTTGATTGGCGACACTGCATATGTGCAAGACATATAGTGGATCGAAATTAATATACTCTCCTCTCAATGTAGCAGCAGAATATAAAGTGAACTCAATACAAACAGAAGAGGATAGGAGAACAGGTGGTAAGGCAGGGGGTGAGTTGAGCATCCTGGTGGATGGAGCCATCTCTCAGTCGCAGTCTCCTTCCTGATGGCAGCAGGGCAAAGAAGCTGTGTAGAGGGTGGGTAGGATCACCTGCCAGACGGAGTGCTTTCCTTGTGAGAGCTTCATAAGTCCTGAATTGAGAGGAGGGAGGTGCCAACAATCTTCTCAGTTGCTCTCACGACGTGCTGGAGGGTCCTGTGGCAAGATGTTGTGCAGACCCCGTACCACATGGTGAAACAGCTGGTCAGGATGCTCTCGATTGTTCCCTTGTAGAATGTTTTCATAATAGGGGTGGGTGCTCCAGCTCTTCTTAGCTTGCTGAGAAAATAGAGCCGCTGATTAGCCTTCCTGGCCAATGATGCGGAGTTGGTGGTCCATGAGACGTGCATGCCCAGGAATGTGGTGCTGCTCACCCTCTCCACAGGAGTGCCATTAATGGACAGAGGAGAGTGCTGTGTGTAGGTTCTCCTGTAGTCCACAACAATCTATTTAGTGTTCTCTGCATTCAGAGAGATTGTTGTGCTTGCACAAGGAGGCCCAGTGGCTCACCTCAATCCTGAAGTCGGACTCATTGTTGTTGCTGATGAGTCCAACCAACCTTCATGTCATCAGCCAACTTGATGAAGAGGTTGGAGGTGTGTGTTGGTGGCCTGTCGTTGGTCAGCAGCATGAACGGAAGGGGGTTCGGTACACATCCTTGGGGAGCCCCTGTGTTCAGTGTGGTGCTGCTAAAAGTGTTGTTTCCAACCCGAACTGCCTGTAGTCTTTCAGTCAGGAAGTCTAAAAGCCAGTTGCACATTGATGTGCTTA
>JAVLVB010000003.1:2656603-2707186 GCA_032876305.1 Orestias chungarensis
CCCCCCCCCCCCCCCCCCCTTTACCGAGCAGGATTCATTACCCTAGTGTCTTCTAACTCTCTTTGGAGTTTCTCAGCTTTGGTCTTTTCAAAGAGCAGGCTCTGTTCAAGCTCCTTAATGTGGGCATGCTCCAGTCTGGTCTGCGTCTGTTAGTAAACAAGGAGGAGAGGAAGAGAACACACCAGTGCCACCATCACATGCCAGCCAAACACAGACAGAGAGGGAGGGGAAACGGGAGAGAGTTGTTGTTGAGTGGTGTGTGAGTGAGTGTGTGGCTTTGGGTGTGATAAACTGAAAGGTTTGGAATTGGCTTCTGGATGGGTGTGGTTCATCGTAAATGGGTGGAAATAAAAGAAAAACGCCACATGCAGAAATGTCATGCTGTGCAAAATTGCTGCAAATGGACATTTCTTATGGATGATGATGGCAAATATGAGACGAGCGATTTTTATGGCTATGCGGGACACAAGCATAAAGAGGAGTGTACAGTAGGAAGTTATAGATATAAACATGCAAACTGACACCTGGTGAATAAAGCAGTTAGGATTAATAAAAAACACTGATAATGTGTGTCGAATCAATGCAACAACCCAGAGAGAAAGTAGTAATGCCCTTTGTACTGAAATGTTATTTACAGTGATATTCAAAGAGTACGCCATTCATGTAATGTTACAACCACAAACAAACCATGTGCTGTACAGAGATTTTATCCAATAAACCAACAAAACGATCAAAATTTGTGGAGGTAAAGAAAAAGGATATATTGTTTTATACTATTACGAAGATTCAAGGTTCAAACAGATGCCTGTTAACTATCTTTTAAGGCAGAATAACAAACTATGCTGTAGGGAGGGTGATGGCCGGGAGAGAATCACTGGCTTGGGTCAAATCCTATTCAAGTAAAATGGACAAGTACATTGGGACTCCAACCTAAGTGAGCTGGAAGAATTTTCCAAAAGAGAATGGCTAAAAGGCCTTTTGTCTGATGCGTTTTTCCTCATGTTCTTTTATTTCCTGTCTCTTAACTTTTTTTTCTCAATATTTTATTTTGGTCCATTGAATACAACTTCCAATAAAATGCATAGAATGTGGGTTTTAGCTTGACAAAATGTGAATAGAGCAATCCCTTTGCAAGGCACTATAAGGTCACTGTATTAATTAGACAATTTTCTGTATTGCGGAGGTAAAACTGTATGTAAAGACCCACATTTTTTCACATTTACTCTTGATTTACGGCAAAAAAAACCTTCTTTGTGTTGATAAGGTCACTGCTTCAACTGTAAATAGTGAGTACCTTATACGTCACCAGAAGTTATGAGACCACAAGAATTGTGACTTAAAAGTAATAATCAGATTTGACATCTTAGTACTGACAATTTTTTATAAAGTAAAATATTGTGCTTTTTGGTCAACACAACTATAAACCTTATCTTAACTTTAGGTTTCACAGTGAAAATCAAATATTAACAATTACAAGTAACCGCTCAGTGACGCTTTCTGATGTATTTTGTCTATATCATCTGACAAAATAAAACTTAAAAAAAGCTAAAGCCTGAAATTAAATCAAATATAAAGAACCAGGCAAGATAGGATTATAAAATTTCAAATACAAATGTGATATTTGTTATTTAAGATTTTTTTTTTTTGTGCACATAATTATCTAAAGAGCAGTGGAAAACAGACTGAATAAACATTACTATTAGATCATTGGCTGCAGAGCCTGGAAGGATTCAGGTCTGTGACTGTGTAGTGAAATGACACGGGAGCATCCAGTGAGTTCATGCTGAGCACTGTAAAAACACGAAAGACGAGGATGGGAGGCGACAACGAGTAATAAGGTCACATTACTGGACAGGAAGGCACTGAAAAATCACAGTTGAGCATTAGTACAACTTTAACAAATTAAGGTTAAAGCTTTAGTTTGTCCTGGTTATATTGTTTTTTTTATTTTATGCATTTAAAGTTGCATGCTTTGTTTTTAAATACATTTAAAGTTGTAAAACAGTGTTAGAGCACAAGTAACAAAAAAAAGGGGGATTTCCAACCCTGTTGCTTTCATTTTTAACATCTAAGCTCGGATGTCTTCAGGATAGTTATGCAGATTTCCTGCGTAGCGCTGCGAAACAGACAAATTCTTTGATCAAATATAGAAAAAAACATCCCTGCGCTGCTTTACTTCATTAGTCACGTCTTCCGTTTAAACTTTCTGTAATAAAATTCAGTTTTTCTCTGACAGAAAAGGAAAATTTTAAAAGGAAAATCTTGATTTGGTAACAATATTTCCAGTGAGTAGCAGCATGTTTTCCCCTTTGGTGGTACGCTTATATGATCGCGACAGCGAAAGGTTTAGGTTCATTTGTGTGACCATGTCCTACTTTTTAGGCCTCTGTACTTTGGTCCCGTTTCTGTCATGTGGTGCATTTGACTGCAAACCAACAGAAATTTGATAAAGGTAGCTAAAGCATAAGACTGTTCATTCAAATTAGCAAAAGGAAGTGTAGATAGGACAGCTTAGTTTTTAAATGATAAGAGATAATGAGAATTAATTGAACCACTGACCCTGTGACAACTGCGGTAGAAAGTTATAAGTAAATTAATGTTGGATATACGGACAAGTGCCGTTAGCTTTTTGGATTCCTCAAGCATAATTTTATGTAAATGAATTTAAAATATATATTTTTTTATTCACAAGCACCTGTCTGCTAATAAAGATGTATAATCATTTTTAACATTTAAAGTTGTTTGACATGATAGAAAAAAGTATTGCTCCCATGTTTTGTTGTTTAACACCTTGAAATGTTACTTAGAGGTAAAGTTATGTGCTGTAAATTTACCTCCAGGTCCCCTTTGGTAATGCAAGCTTCCTCCACTCGAAACTGTAGGTCCTCCACTTTTCTATTAATCAAAACATTAAATATCTAAATAAATCCAAAAACAGTGTCCGAGTTAAAGGAGAGATTGTCCAAAACAGTATTCTTACCTGCGCTCTTCCTCCAGCTGATTCAGCAGCTCTACTTTCTCCTTGTCTGCAGCTTCCACCAAGGAACGCAGCTGATCCATTTTTGCCTCTATCTTCAAAAACAAGAAATAAAGAGTTAATAGTGACTTTGAAACAATTTACAGAAACTAAGGACCAGTTTTGTGATTAGTAAGCTGACCTGCTCCTGATCTTCTCTGAGAAGGCTGATCTCTTGTTCCATCTCGCTAACATGGCTATTGGCTTTAGCCACCTCAACTCTTTCCATGTCCCTCTCACCCATTAGCTGCTCAATATGCTGCTGCTTCTCCTTCAGAGCCTCTTGCAGCGCTGTGGTGCCCGAAATCTTTCGGTTATACCTAGATGATGTTTCAGTCAGCTGTCGAAACAGAAACCCAAGCATGACCATACAGCTAGGCGCAGAAACAGAGATAAAACCAATTTATGACAGTGACCATTCAAGTAGGGCTGCACAATATTTGAAAATTTTGCGAGGCCAATAATATTGCCAAATATTCATATATTGCAATGATGATACAAGGAGCAATATATGCCTGTTTTTCTTTTTTCTCTTTTTAATATGTGCTTCCTGTGACCTTTAACATTTTTACCAAGGCCATTTTTCAGTCGTTACTACAATTTGAGTTTCTCCTACTGGCCAAACATGGAATCTGCATTAAAAATATATCAGCTAATAAAAAATGCATCCAAACAGTTTTTTGCAACACAAACATTGTACACAGAGATATCCTGCGGCCCAAATGTCCATACTAGGTTCACTGATGTCTCACCAGGCCTGTTCGGCTTGGCTTAGTGCTAACAGAAGATGCCACTGAGCTCATGGTGCTGATTGAAGAGGCGCTGGGGCTTCTCTTCAGCCCTGATGGAGTGGTCACCACCTTTCTAGCCGTTGTTTTTGCTTTGGCTGGGGTCGTGGAGGGGAATCCTATTCGTGTGACTTTGTGAACTGGAGCGAACAAGCCATACTTAGGTTGGCACTGAAAATATCTGCAGACAAAAATAAATAAATGAGAAAGACTTAACAGTATGTGGTTCATTTAAAAAAAAAAAAAAAAAGGCTTTCATTAACCACTGTGCTTTAATACCTGGTGCCAGCAACTGCTCCATCATTCTTTCCGAGAGGTTCATCCAGCTCCACGCCACACCACTCGCCTTTTGCAAAATCAGTTTCTCCAAGGAAACGCACAACTCCCGCTTTTGTGCCCCCGACCTGAAAAGAAAATACCCAACGTTAGCCGACATAATCGCCTCAACAGATAAGCCTAAAACGCAATCTGCTTTGCCTGCTAATAAACCCTTAGTGAGAGCATTCCATAAAAGCAACAGAAAGAAACATGTTAATCCTTGAAAGGGGATGTTCAAATTATTACCACTGGAAATGAAAGTGTTTCATCCACTGTTTAGAAAAAGCTATATTTGGTGATGGTGAGTATGTTTCCTCTGCAGACCTACAGCATGAGCAACACTTCCTATGAGCATAGTATGCCAAAAAGCCTTCAGGGTATAAAAAACAAACAAAAACAAAGGAGACTGCCAGGAGAAAGATGCTCACCAGCATTTAATTAGGCTGAATATAATGTAAATAGAATGTGATGGGAATCAACTTAAAATGTAAAAATTCTTCCATAATGCCTAAAAAATGTTGTGAAGTTGCAAGTAGATTTATAAGAGATGTGAGTTCAGAATTACCATCCATGCAAATAGTAAAACTACCAAAAAGCGTGGATTAGAGCTCGGTTTTTTTAACAGCTAATTTACAAAGCAAACTTTACCAGCACACGATCTCCCATCTTCAGCTCTCTTTCCCCCTTCTTGACAGAGCCGCTCTCCGAGAGGTTGGAAACAGACTCGCTGTTTGTCTGCGCCAGGTTAGAAGAAGGGGCTGCAGTCGGTGCAGCAGAAGAGGCTTTCTTGGCAGCTGTACCACTTGAGGGCAAGGTTGATTTAGTAGCAGGGGTTTGAGAGGCCACGCTTCCAACTGAAGGGGTGGGGGATGCCGCGCGGGACGGTGGTGCGGTCTGGGTCCCATTAGCCTCCCCTTCTGTGCGCGACAACTTGGAGGGCCGGGTAAAAATCCCCCGAAGGGCTTCACACTGGAAGTAGCGCACCCCTGCCACAGACCCATCGTTCTTCCCAATCGGTTCGTCCAGGACGATCCCCGCCCATTGTCCAGGGGCAAACTGTGTTTCTCCCAAAAACTGTATGTACCCGGGCTTGTTCCCGTTCACCCAGACTCGCTCCCCAACCTGGAACCCGTCTTCACCGTTCTTGCCATCTCCTCCGCTGGAGCTGTCAGCCGCTTTGTCAGCCGCAGCAGTTTTAGCTGTGTTAACAAAAAACAGAACACTTGTTCCATTAAGTTAATGGGTTTGTCAGAGAGATAGATGCACCAATCATTCAGTCACAGTTGAAATCAGCCACTATTTCATTTGTCGGCTGTGATCGGGGACACAGAACAAATACTGAAAACTGAAGAAAAAAAAGAGCTTCAAAACTAAAGCAATCAGTAAACAAATTAACAAGCTGCTTGTACTTTGATGCCTTTTTTGTTTAACAAAAATAAGATGGTTAAAGCTAAATACTTTTATACATTAATTGAGATAATTGTGCAATTCCTTAATTCTGTGTGATTCAACATAAATACATTTATTAAGCAGGCCAAGATTTAGCGCTCTGGAAAAGCTGGACTAACATATATCTAGTTGTTGGGCTACAAACAAGCACAATTAAAATTATTTACTTACTTCAACCAAGTTAATATCCTACAGAGCAGATTTAGATGAAAACATTTACCAAAAGCCAAAGTAGGATAAAAGTACTGATCAATGCCATACCTGGGGGGGGGTTGGTCTTTGGTGCTCCGGTTCCAGGGGGCCTACCTATCTTGCTAGGGGCTTTGATCCCAGTGGGCTTGGCTGCGCTCATATTTCCAGCAGTGATCTGACCCACAAGGCTTGTGTCTTTCAGTGGGTGCAGGCTGACTCCAGAGCATCAAAAATAGTTATCTCCAGGTCTGTGTTGGTGAAGACGTTCCCTCCCAAAAAAAAAAAAAGGGGGAAAAAAAAAAAAAAAGAGGAGAGGGAAAGCTTTGCTTACGAAATGGTGCCCTGTTGAGAAAAAGACAAAAAACAAGGATTAAAAACATGATTTAGAGAAACAAAGGTGTTAATAGATAAAAAATATACAGTAAAGATGTTCCTTTAGCAAACAGAAATATAATCAAGTCGCTGTCGATTTGATCTTAGCACCCTGTTAACAAGCGCATCAAGTCTCTATTATGACAACAGGCTTCTCAGAACACAGAGTCATGCATCTAAAAATAGTCCGTCAGAAAGGCCAGCCGATTTGCAGCCTTCAGTGAACACTTTACAAACTTTCTAATGCTTCAAAGCGTGACCTTGACGAGAAGAAACACCGATCTACAAATCTTCCCCAACTCAATCTTGTGCAATCTGAAAATTCATGTACGGCAGCTTTTCCTAAAGCAGGATTACTGCTGGAACACGACCAACACTCAACGACAGATTATTGCATTTATCAGATATAGCGGAAACCGACCAGAACAAGGATCTGTCACAACTTCTGCTCGTCGTTCACGACAATGCTGGAATCAGGGATGGTTAAAAACATGCCATAAAGGCAAACCTATTGACACAAATTTTAACGCTATAAAATCAGAGGCCTATTCAGAGATTATTTACTTCACACAACAATGACAACAATACTGTAGAACGGGTATGAGAAACAAAAAATAGAACATAATGGTTGTAGCCCCTGATAGTAAAAACTGAAAGCTAAACAAACGAGAACATAAAGCAAAGCTGACCACAGGAGATTAGACGTCACAGATTGTTTAATGTTACTGTAAAAAGAGCATTTCTGTTTAAATTAGAGTTTGGCTTAAATATAAATATTTCCTTCAACAATCCAAATAAGAACAACACACTCAATGCCAGGAACACTGTTGCAAAACATATTTGCATTTAATGATAACATGGTAATAAATAGGAAACTTTTACGTAAACTGCAGACATTTCAATCAGCAGGATCAACTAAAAACATACCTTTCATTCATCAAACATCCAAAGAGCCACAGGCACCATTGCCTGTCAAAACAATAAAAGGAGCGCTAATGGGTGGAGACCTCCGAGAAGACTTAAAAACGCACTGGACTCAGTGGAGAGATTACATTTCATGGTTGGAAGAAGTAACCAGGGATTGGGAGGTCTGGACTCTTGTGCTTAGACTGCTGTGTCGCGCAGCACAGTCCCACATAAGCTGACAAAAATGTTGGATAGGATAAAGAGGAAAACCTCCCCCAAGACACGACTGTGAAAGCAGGACAGCGATCTACAGGCATGACTTGGTTTGAATGTGGTGTTCCAGTTTTCTCTTCATGTGTCAGAAAGGATCCCTGTCAGAGATCTCCTTTTTTAAGAGGCCAGAGATTTAAAGCATCTCTTTTTTTGCTTTTTTATTTATTCATCTAACAAGGAAGCTTTGCAAGATCACATTTTAGCTGTGATTGTTAAGCTGATTTAGTTAAATATTGATGATCCACTTAGGTCTGAAAGTTTTCTCAATAATGTTAATCTTTTGCGTCTGACTCCTGGTCTAATCTGTAGATTGAACTGAAACCAAATTCCTAAACTTTACACAGTTTTCCACAGACTGAGAAAAAGAGTGAAGCATCACATTGTATAGCCAAAGAAAAAAGAAAAACCTTTCTTCTATCAAAACCTTTGTCAAGGATTATAAAATAATTGCAAACTTAGATTGAAGAAAAGCAGCAGCTCAAAGATATAAGCGGAACTTTTCCACATGCATTAAAGAAACGTTCCTCCAGCGTGTTTTAGAGATGTCACTTCTTTTTTTTTTTTTTTGCAAATGAAAGCGAGAGCATTTTCCTGAAGCTGCAGTTAGTATATTAGTATTTTAACTTCCCTCTATACATATGTGGGATTACCCTGAAGTGGCTTTTCACAGTGAAAGGTTACATTACACTGGTACAGTTTTATCTTCAAACTAAAACATGGATTGATTTTGAACAGAAAAAGTAAGACTGGTACATTGACTGTTTTGCTCGCTATTTTGGTGGCACAGTTTTCACGAAAACTAGTTGGGAAATAATGCTGAATAAAAGTGAAGCCGAAAACATTATATATTCTTGAATGCTGACTTTCTGTGTTTTCAATCATACTTTCTCTCACAAAGTCATTCATCAATGTGGTGAAATAAAGGCCAACTCAAACTAGGAACTCATGTTACAACTTTAGGTAACGTACAGCTTTTAAAGGTTTCCAACATATATCTGCACTTTCTGAAATTTGTACCACCTGCATTGCTCTTTTACCTTTGTATCTCTTTATTTTAAGTATTATGTTTGTGGGCCACAACCCAAACAAAACAAGAAAATTGTCTAAAAATAATTCTTTTTGTTTTTAAACCAGTATAATCAGAAATACAAGCTGTAGTTTCTAAACAGTCAGGGGAAAACCAGCACAGGCTTCAAGTAGTAATTTTGAAAACATACAGAAATCTGAGAAAAAAAAAACTGCATTTATTATTCTTCATAATATAAAAAGTCTGTTTACTGCAACTTGATTGGAGACAGGAACCTGTTACACAAACCAGCGAGCTTTCATTCCAGTGTCCTTCACTAGGTTAAAATTAGCCTGAAACTTAACGAACAAGCAACCAAGTTCAGCAGATTCAAGTATATCTTTGTCACATTACAGAAAGTGGAAATTGTATTTTTTTTTTATACTCTTTCCCCTCCACGAAATTGGAGGTATTTCATAAGCTTTCTCTGGACCATCGTCACAAGAAAGACCCAAACTCCAGCTCTTCCTCAGTTAGGAAACATCTGTCAGGAAAATTAGGAAGGCCCCTCCTGGCATTGACACAGGAGATGTAGAAAAGAAAACAACAGAAAGAGACGCAGCGGAAACTGCATTGAGCAGTCTTCGATCTACGGAGACAGATTCCTCTCATTTTTAAAATAACATTAAATTCCAACCAAAATGCTTCTTAGATTTCTACCCAGTGTCTAATATAGATTGATTTTCATAAAGGATTTTCTTGATGGAGAATTTTGAGTTGTTATAAGAAATAAAAAACAATCAAAACTTCACAACAGCTGCTTTTGGAAACCTCAATACTGTTTTTGAGAATAGGGATTAAACTAGTTAATCGTCTATGGAAAACACCCTGCAGATTTAATTATCAGTTAAGTATAAACAGCTTATTTTCTTTGATTCAGACAAGTAGAAATCAGAGCTTTAAACTCTAACGCACATAGATCCAAAGTCCATTACAACACAACTGCTTTAGTGACACAATCTAGTCTAGAAGGGCCTTTTCAACACAATAAATGTTTCTGTTTTATATTATCATTATTATTTCAGACGCGTAGATTATTAGCATACCTTGCCTGAAGCTAACGGGTCAGGATCAGACGATGAGCTGGCACATCTGGTAGCAGACCATAGACGTTAGCAAACGTTGCTTTATTAGTTAAACTATTAGTTTCCAGGGAAACCACTAACGTTTAAAAACGGTCCCAAGATTACCTCACCTTAAAAAAACACGCACCGTAAAATTCCTCAAGTCAAAAAGACTTAAATGTCAGCGAGGGTCCAGACAGGAGCGCAGCCGCTGTCACAAACGAGCGTCGCGGCGCTACGAGAAGCTAGATCGGAGTCACCTGTGTAGATGGTTCCGCAGTCCTTCGGCTCGTCGCTCCTCCTCGTATTTTTATTCGAGTCGCCCAAATCTGATACCCAGCCAACAAATGGACGTGATTAGTTGCTAAACAACGTCAAGGCCCAGAGCGGCGCGGCATGAGCCGGGGTGGTCGGAAAGCCTCCTAGCTAACTTAGCATAACTAACACCTCAAGTAAGCAGCGACACAGAAGCACCTGAACAACTTTCCACCCCACACACACCACAACCACCACCTGCTGTGACGCTTCCTGTGACCCAAACAGATTCAAGACACACACGCAAACACACGGGCTCGGTGTGACTTACCACTGACCCGATACGGTCCCAACCAGAACCCGTCCTCGGGAGGAAGGAAGCCTGGTCCCGGCTAGCTAGCTTAGAAAACTACGACTGCTGTAATCGCGCACGAGCCGCGGCTTGTCCAACTGCTGCTGACCAAAGATTGTCTATTGAAGCGAGAGCGAACACTCACTCCAAACACACGTAGCTTTAAAAAAGTATAGATGTAATATATTTTTTTATATGTAGATAACGTATTTATTTATTTTATATCCATATGTTCCATTTTATTGTTTAACTTATCAGGCCTTCTATTCTTAAATAAACTTAAGTAAACTGTTGGGTGTGGTACATCTGTAGATATTTTAATTGATTTCTAGTTTATTGTCTGCGCACAATGCAATTACTATTTCATAAAAACCTGAAATCATTAACTGTGTTTTTATATTTATTTTATTCTATTTTAAATGTTTCATTTTTATCTTAACTTTTCATTTTTAAGGATTACACATTTAAATAGTTTTATGGATTTTATTCACTTATATGATATCACTAGAAGATTTTAAGTATTGGTTTTATTTATTTTTGTTAATTTCGCCAAAGGACCCTCCAGTATCTAATTAATGATTTTATTATTCAACAGAAAATTATTTTAAAACATTCCCCAGAAAGAAAGATGTTTTTTTTTTTTTTAAATCACATGCCTTTGACTGTAAATACATTTTGAGGTCTGACAGGATGTAAGCTTAAAGTATGACTTTTTATATTTGGGTAGATGGATAGAATTCATATTTTGAAGTTTTTTTTGTTATCATTTGAAGGGATTTACAAACACTTTAATACAACTTAAATCCAAAGAGTTATCCGTTTATTTGTGAACAAATATTTCCAACACCTATAACAAATATGAAAATGCTCAAATCTCATGTAGAAATTAAGTGTATATTAGTTTCTAAAGAATTAGTATTACGGTAGTTTGATTTCAGTTTCATTCTTATATTATGAAAATGACTCTGTAGATATTACCTATAGGTAATATCTAGAGATAGACACTTTTTTTAGACAATAGAAAAAAACATTAAAATCCTGTAATAACAGCTGGCATGACCTTGGTTTATTGTTCTATTGCTTGCCAAAGTTAGTGTCACTCTATTGGTCATAAGTAGACAGGAGTCCTTGAAATGACCTAAAAAAATGTATGAAATTTAAAGCAGATTTTTTTCCTAATGCTTCAAAAATTAAAAATATATTCTAATGGCGTTTCTATTGATGTCCTTTATTGTTTACTTCGCCTAGAATAATCAAGGATGCCAGTCTCTGCTTCTTCTCCTGGAGGTCAGCCATCCTGTTGAAGACTTGAATTTTTCACCACTTTATCTAACCATGCATAAAGGTATTAACCAGTTTAAACTTCTCCACTTGCTGCAGAGATCGACCAGACCTGGCGGCAGTGGTTTACAAAAAAGCTTTTATAATGGAATCTTTCTAGATACCTCAAAAAGGATAATTGGGGGAGGCCCAAAACTCACTGAAAATACTACATACTTTTAGCATGAGAGTCCTTTAATGACCCCCAATAATGAGCTCAACAATGTTCCTGGAAAGACAAATGTGTCTTCCACATATTGCAACCCACAGTAGATGGATATAAGATCTGCGGGTCAATAGCGAAAAAGTGACTGAAATTAAGTCTATGAGATACTCCAAGATAATCAGTCTTGTAGTTTCTTTGCTTGATGCAATGTTAATTTGGGGGAAAAAAAAGAAAAAAGAAAAAAAAGAAATACAGTTGAAGTAGTAAAATAAAAGGCAGAGAAAGAAGACAAGCATGTTTACTTAACATCTTTAAACAAATCCAAATTTGAAAAACAATGTCACTTAAACATGACCATAAAAAAAAGAACACATTATACAAATTATACAATTAACTAAAACAACAATTTTTTAATCTTTATGCAACAGAAACTTAAACTATATTAATGTACTTTTATGGACGAACTGGTTAAACAATAAAAACAATGTAGTTTACTGAGAATGTGAATTTTTGCATTAAAAATAATTTTGTTGTGGCCAGAACCAATGCTGTTTTCACTTTTTCTTTGATAAGCTTCTAGGTGAACATTTCAGCAAGTCTCTGATTCTTAAGTATGTCCCAGTGGCTTCTGCTACTTCTGTAAACTCGGGGGTATCTTCAAATGGAACAATGCCGGCTGCAAATTTGCTCCGATGAGGAACGGCTATAACCGTCTCTGCGTTCTTAAAGGAAGCATCCCCAGCACTCTTCTCTGGGATCTCTGGATCTGGACTCTCAGGGCTAAAATCTTGGACCCTAACAGGCTCTAACTCAGGGCTCTGAGGAATTTCGTCTTCTACTTTTATGGGTTTGGGGAGTGGAGTTGAACCCTCTTGTGCACCTGGTTCCTGTTGAGTCTCACTGTCACTGCAAGGTTCAGGAGGTCTCACCGCGTCCACAGACTCCTCAACATCCTCCATTTCTGTGTCGATGTGCGCTGGTGTGGAAACACTGGGAGAACTGGGAGCGGGTGTACCTAAAGCAGCCGTCTCACTGTCACTATTTGTGGCTGTGTCAGTGTTTTCCAGAGCCGCCCAGATCAACCTCTGTTGCTCTTCTAGTTCTTCCAGAGTCAGCTCGTCTTCTGCTCCCTCCGCACTCTCATTGGCTAGCGGCACGTTACGCCTCTGCAGGGCTGGAGAGCCGTTGGTGGGAGTTGGTGGAGGCGTACCTTTAGGGAGAGGTGGGGGAGTAGGTGTGGAGGGAGGAGTGCCCTGAGGTAAAGGAGGGGGTGAACTGTAGCAAGGGGAGCCGGGAGGTAGGGGTGTTTGGAACTTGAAGTCACCAGAGCGATATGAAAATGGTGTTTCTGGATCTAAGAATAGCAAAAAATGAAAATCACTATTACTCTGCATTTCAAGACAAGTTTAAGAAAAACATTTCCAAGTAAAAGAATACAATCAAACTACAGAGAAGATGGACATCTAGTGTGCCTTAGAAATAAATTGAAATATTCTGATACCTGATTCAATGTCCATATCTGAGCTTCTATCTGAGTTCAGATCGGGGCTAGACTTAGTCTTTTTCCTGTTTTGGGGGGATGAATCAAACTCTTGTCGCCTTTTGTTGTTGGCGCCACCAGGCTGTTGTTAAAAAAGTTGACATTTTAGGGCTCCAATCAAGCAGTGCATCCAATAAAAGCCTTTTTGCAACTGAATAAATTTTTTTTTAAAAAGGTGCAGAAGCATAAAATCCCAGAATGAAAGAACATCAATTGGCATTTATCAACATCAGATAACCTGCAGTTTTGAAGCTTCTTACAAGGATAAAATTAGTTTTATTTAAAAGGGGTTATTTAAATTGATCAAATCTTATAGCTCTAGACATGTTTTATTAGGAGTTGAAGAAAAAAAACAGCTCCTTGGATTGTAAAGTTTGCAGAAAACTGGTCAAACTTGTGCGTTCTCCAATTCAAATAGCTTTAATTTTGAAATTCTTGTGCCATTGGTGCACTTTACTAATAGTTACTGGATGTAAGATATTGTATAACAACATACAGAAAAAAAAATTATATCACCCTTTTCTAACAACCACCAGAGTTAAAAACACTGCTTATTGAGTTTTATAAGAGATAAAGTGAAAAAACCTACAGGTTGCAGAGCTTTGCTCTGCCTAAACGAGACATTAACAAAGCTGGTTTTATAAGGTGTTGAGCTTTAAAACAAATAAAAGTAAAAGCTGTATTTGATACCGTAGGAAAGTTGTTTGACAGGTAGGCTGCGTAGTTTTGCTTCATGTGGCTGGTCTGCATGGGAATCGATCCGTAATGCATGAACTCCTGGAAGTCACAAAAGAGTATGATTTTTAAAAATACTGTATATTAAAAGCTGAGTTGAACATCTGGTTTTGAAGAACTGTAAAACCTACATCTTTAATTTGATGAGGTGCAGCCACATTAAAGCCTGGGAAATCCACCAGTTTGGAAACATCATAGGTTATGTTTCCTGAAGAGCTGGCACCATCTTCATTTGACACTAAAAACGAGACAGAAAAAAAAAATATCAACACAAATTCCATATTTTGTGTGGCGAAACAAAGGGATAAGCATGAGAAAAATTTGGCCAAGAACAGTAAATGTACCATTTCCATCATAGAGTGATAAGCCAGAGTTTTCCATCTCTGCCTCTTTGAGCCAACCTGGAGGGTAACCTAGCTGCCTCATACGATAGATCAGTGGAGGAAGGGTGCTGCCGTCCATTCCCAGGGCTGAGAAAAGCTCCTCACTATTAATATAAAAAATATAGATATCATTCATACATGTACAAATATATTCATTGCCTAATTTTATTAGAGGTTGCAGCTGACTGTTGTTTTTTTCTGGTTTTCAAAAATTCCCAATCTTACCTTAAAACTCCAGGCTTGTATTTGGCGAAGCGCTCCTCCACTTCATCTGCATGGTAACGCTGGTTGCTCTGCGTGACCTGGCTCGAGTTCTGATTAAACTCTTTCCTTCTTTCGTTTATCGCAGCCATGTCTTTTGGCTAGAGAGAACACAGAGTATTAATGCAGAAAGTCCAGTTCTGGCTCTCCTCTTTCAGGCTTTTGCTTGGATTTCTGCCATATTAATAGCTTCAGTCAAATACCTGGGGACAATCTCTGAGCTGATGTGCGGTGGAGCCACAGTTGAAGCACATAGACTTTGGTCTGTGAAGATAATCATCCATGCCAAAAACAACAGAATTTTAGTAAAATAAATAGAGAAGTAAATAAATAAAACAAAATAACTTGTATACCTTTTGTTTTTAGAGTCCATTTCCAGTCCATCTGTTCCAATTACTTGGTTAAAAATCTGCAGATAGCTGTGCAACAATTCAGGAAGCAGTAATTCATTATTTTTGCCTAAAATACACTTTTCTGTTGTGTTCTGTGACATCTTTATTTTGTCTTGAAAACCAAGCTTTGTCCCTAAGCACCGAAAAAAATTTGTCTTGAGAAAAAAAATCATAACAAATCAAAGATACGTTGGAACATCCCATCCATCAGTGAGCTGGGGGTTTTCATTCACGAGAGGCTGTCCAAGTTTGTCGACACTGAAGGTAGAAAAATATAGAACACTCCCAACAACCTAAGAGACAAAAATAAAAACACAAAATTACATTTACACTTTCCTCGTGACAGCAGATTGTGTTGTGTGGACATGATAGAGAAATAGACTTACTTTAAAGGCTTCTGTTGTGGTTCTTACACTACTGGAAGACAACTTATCAGGATCTTCATCCAACTCAAAAGCTGAATTCTTAAGAAAGTAAACCAATTTTTAGTTCAAGTTAATTTAGAGAAATAAGTCACAATTTTTAAATAAGGTTGTGTTAAAATATTTTAAACAGTTAATATATTCACAGCAGTAGATCGTAGTGCTGTGAATTAATTGCTAGTCTAAGAAGACCTTAAAAACGAGCCTGATTTTTTGCGTCATGTAAGCAGTAGGGCTTAATTTACAACGGCAATGATTATTTTCACAATAAACTCAGGCAGGGGATGGTGGACCTTCATTTACTTCACCATTTAAAATATGCCAAGAGTGGAAATTTAAAAAAGCCTTTCACTTCAGATCGACAGTCTGCTCAAAAATTGATGAAGCGTAAAATTATATAATAATAAAACTGTGTTTTCTTAAACTGCTTTAATACTTCAATACTTTATTTCTACTTTTTTATTTCTACTTTGCTGTTATACCAGTTGATCTAACCAGAAGTACTTTATATGATATGTTCAACTGTGTTTATCACATGAAGTTTATAGATGGAGCCCTGCAACCAGCATCTATTTTCCTGATGCAAACATGAAGACCATTTAAAAGCTTCGTAAAATTGGTGCATCAACGGCTATGATCATTTTGACACTGAAATTGCTTTTGTCATAACTTGTTTCACAAAGATTAATCTGTGGCTTTGACAATTGCATGTTAAACCCTGCATGTTTGCTCCTTTTACTCCTGTCAACAAAAAGCACTTAGAGGAAAATCCACACCCAAAATCGTGGTTGGGCTTCATCCAAACCAAAACCACCTCAGTTTGAAAGAAACAGTTATACTGAGAACAGATCAATTTGATTTGAAGCCCCACAAATAAGCATATTCACATCATTTAGTAGTAGGCAACACTATTAAATAACACTTCTGCCTTTAACCCATAGAGGCAGTCTGACACAACAACAGAAAATGACCACTTTAATAAATTCAAATCCCAAAATACTGAGCATTTGGTCGATTTAAAAAGCAAATTAATTCACAAATTTAAAAAAACAAGAAGCCACTTCTTTCTCATCTCATACTTCTGCAGCTATGAAGCTCAAAAATTTCCCTAATCACATCACCCAAATGGGAGCCAAATGTCTGTATACCTTCTTACAAATGATTCTAAAACTCAAACAGGTTTTGTTTGCAGTTTAGATGAAGACATTTCATTTGCAAGAAATAATGAGCTTGAATCTAGAAATTTGCCCTCTTAATTCCTGCAAAGCAAAACAGTTTGTAGGGAAACAATGAATATTAAATGATTATGATGACTTTAAACAGCTATATTAACTGCTTATAACTTTGATAGAACCACACGTTAAAAACCCCAACATAAAACACAATCTGAAAGTGCAACATATTTTATATACAAACCTGTGGTTTCATGTGAAACACAGATATCTTCTTGTCATTGCCCAGTCTCTGATGCTTCAGAATTACACTGCAGATGCAGTCTTCGATTTCCTGACGACATTGCCTTGCGGAGAAGCATTTCAGTTTAGTTTTCATACTTGACATTGTACGCATAATCCTAAAAGCTTCCATGTGTTGAGCTGGTAAATCTAAAACAAGTCATTTGTGTGCCTAAAATAAGGTTAAGCATGTGTCTATCGTCTAATATATACAGAAGCTACCAATAATGCACAGGAATTTGTGAACTCCAAGAATATTATAGTGTTTACAGTAGAAGTACAACCTAAAACACACAATGGTTGCTTGGATGGTTATTGGTTTCTTCTCAATCTAAAAGTTCTCTAACAATCCATTCTAAATGGTGCAACATTGAACTTACTTTGATATAATGTTGTTGGTGAAAAGGATCTGCAGAAGGGGACCATCAATGTTGACATCCTCCACTGTGATGCCGCTGTGTAGGTTAGAAACGCGCGCTTGATGAATGGTTTCATGGTTTTAATACAGTGAAAACAACCCGGAAGATTTACAACAGCAAGATTACCTAGGTCGAGTCAGGATGTTGAGCTTCCTTCGTAATACTTTATGTGACCTAAAGGTTAAGGACAACGGGAAACAAGCAGCAAAAAATATGATATATTTTTTAAAGATCTAGAGCTCCTGGCAGGGCTAGTAATAGCAAACATGCTACACGCAAGGATATTCTCCTCGGAAAGTGTTTCAATGCTATCTTCACACCCCTCCAGCCGGCTCAGCAGCTCTTCGTTTTCTCTGTCATCTTCCGTAAAGCGAATGTGTCTGGACACCGGCGGTGCAAGGTCCTCCAGCTGCTCGAAAAGTTCACTGGCCCCGAAATCAACGTCGGCCATCTTTAGCCTTTCAGCGCTAAACGGAAGTCCTGGTCGTCACAGAAACCTTTCTGGGCGCTCATTGGTTTTGCTCCCGTCACGTGACACGAACGTCTGATCCGATGATTTTTATCCCAAAATCATGTATTTCAGGTTTTTACAAGTCAACTAAAGGGATTTCTTAAGGTTTTATTCGACAAAATAAAAGTAATACGTATGTGTGCTGTTAATTGGAGTTAAAAAAAAAGAAGCTAGGACTAGCTGTGTGCATATTTTTCTAATTAGACCTTTGTTTACATTATTATTTTTATTGCTTGTAAAGCATTTTATTGAGTGTCTTAAAAAAAAATTTTAAAAGCAATTATTCAATCTAGTTGAGCAACCTGAGCAAAGAAATGATTGTGTCTGTGTTGGAGTTTTTATTGTATTTTGGAGTCTGAGAGTCTGAAACTTTTTCTAATACCAACTTTGGGATCCAATATGGCCACTCCCCCTATCAGCAATAGTACACTGTAGTGGAAAAAAATGCTTACTAGAATCCCAACTTCTCTGTCTTTGTTATGATGTGTATAGTTTACCACGGATGCTTGTAGAGCTCAAGTTAACAGCTTTCCTCTTAACAGAGTGAGTCAGAGAAGTTGAGAATCCAATAGCTGTGCCAAGGACAGCCATTATTTTGCTTACTCTCTCAGAGATTAGACATCCACCACAGATATTTTGAGATCTCCTGCAAAGTATTCCTGATAATTGAAAAACTAGAAATTAAGGAAACAACCAGAACTATTACCAGCACGCAATATAGTTCAGAAATTTTTTGTAATATTCGCATGATGTTTGCTGATGATTCTAATAAATCCTCCTTTGAATATGACCCAGTTTTAATGGTAAAAGAGTCCCGCAGATTGTCACATCTCGAAGGATGCGAAATCTTTCCTCCGCGTTTGACCAGCAGAGAGTTTAACCAGTTGGAGAGGCGTGATCGCTCTCCTTTCAATAGAACTACATATTATCTAACTTACATCGCAATGGTTTCTAATGAGATTATGATTTTTACAGCATCTTGTTGACAAAATGCCAGACTTTTGTGTAGCATATGGATGCAGCAATTGCCGTTGCATGAAAACAAGAGCTCGTGGGATCACCTTTCACCTGTAAGATATTGTTGGAGCCATTTGTTTGATGTCAGGATCTAGTGCGGTTTAGTTTGGTTTAAAAAAAAAATTTTAATTCAATATTTATTACTGTTTGATTATTATTTCTGGGCTTTAAATCCTCCAATAATTCTTATATCTGGATACACTTTAGACATTTTCCCAAAACCAGAGAGAGAAGGAGGAGGTGGGAACTAGCCCTAGGAAGGGAGAAGTTTTCCGCCTCGGACAGGACACTGCTCTGCAGTGAGCATTTCAGGAGTGAGGACTTTGATAGGTCGGGGCAGACTGTACGGCTTAAGGGTGGTGTTGTGGCAACCATTTTTGACTTCCCTGCTCATCTTCAGAAGGTATGTGTGTCATTGACCAACAATAAGGTCTATAGATATAACAATATAAAGCTGTAAAAAAATGTCACAATTTAGTTTGTTTCTGCAACATAATGTGGTGTTCATTAGAACTAATTTTAGACAATTAAAATTCTTTAACTTATTTCATGGGGTAGCAACAACATGCACAACCTCTTCCAGGAAAGCGGAGGACAGTCTGCCCATAAACTTCCCAGGATGCACCTCAACCTGATGAAGTGAGTATTTGCACATCGAATGTCACAGCATCATGTAGCTGTTTATGTTAAATCTTTTAAACTCAGAAAGGTATGAAAGGTTAAGATTCAACCTTCCATAACAGGAAGCCATTGGAAAGAGGAGTTTTAGGTGTAAGCGACAGGCCACGGACCACCAATATGCGCTGCCTGCTTGCCCTAAGGATAAAAAGGCCAAACTGGAAGAAGCCTCATTGAGGGTAGGACAACTGCAACGGGAAAAAAGTAATGCCGTAAACAGAGAAAGGAGGGCCAAGAAAAACATGCACGCTCTCCTGGGGGACCTAAAGGAGAAAAACCTAATTATTGAAGGGCTGAAAGACAATATAACATTACATTTTTTATTAATTTAAATTTTATCATATCTTTGTTGAAGCCCTGGTGACTATTAAAAGGAGACCTACTTAATCACTTTTGCTAATTGCATTTCAAATCTTCCAGTTCACTTCCTGTCAACGAAGTTTGTCGAGTCCCAGAGGGCCCAGAGGGATTTTGCCATAACCCTCCACCTGCACGGTCCAAATGGATATCACTAGCCTAAGAGAGAGGCGCTGCAAATTCACCTGCCACATCCCAGTTCATTACAAAGGTATTCTTAGTGATGTCTAGATATATGGAATTACAACTAGCATTACAAACAATATTATAGCGAATGCTTAAACTTGCTGATATTCTGATGTAAGTTTACATTGTAGCTATTTTTTTGTGTGTAGTGTTCACTAGGGATGATAGATAGATGGAGGTACTTTATTTATCACAAACTAGGAAATTATTTTGTCACAGCAGCAAAAATAGATTAAAAAACATAACACTGTCATGTACTGATCAATGACTCGATTAGAGGTGGATTTGAGTGAGGAATAAATGATTAACTGGACGGAATGAATACTGAACTGAACATAAACCGAGACAAGATAATGCGGAACGTAAACAGGGATATGCGGGACAAGAACTGGAACGTAAAAAAACGGATACTGAAGCGAACGCGGAAACTATGGAACGTGAAAAGATAAAAACAATAGAAATAAACAAACCAGCGAATAACACAGGAAGGGAAAACTAAAGACAATAAACAAACTAATAACAAAAGTAAGAGACACGAGGGGAACCGGAGGAAACGAACAAGCAAAACACTGAAGAAATAAACTATTAAAACAAACAACAAAGAGGGACACGAGGAAAAAACCTGAGGCACGAAGAAAACAAACCACTACAGAGATAACCTAAAGGAAAACAAACTACAAAAGAGGAAACCGGAGGAAAATGATGTAGGAGAGAGAGAACTAGCACAGAGAAACAAGCGAGCAGGGGGAAACGTTTACTGGGAGACGGTGAGGACTGGCAGGAGATGGAGCACAGAGACGACGAGGTGAGGTAAGGTAACGGACGATCCAGGGGTGAGTCAATGAGGCTTATATACTGAGGAGCAGAAGGTGGAGTAATAGAAAAAATGACCAAATAATTAGAAACAGATGTGAATGATAATGATGGTACTGAAGCCGAGGGAACACACACATGGGATGAAGATCTCCCATCCCCGTTTGCTGACGTTCCTGCCCTGGTACATGAACACAGCTACCTTCCCACCTGCTTTGATGGTCTTGTGGACAATGCTCTCGTCTACATTGGAGGTAAATGATGACTGAAAGAGCATGGCTTAGCCCTGCTCTACATGTAAAGTGCCTCAAGATAACTTATGTTGTGAACTGGCGCTATTCAAATGAACGGAATTTAATTTAATTTAAAGTTGATTTTGCCCACAACTGATATGGCCTATCTTCACAAATCTATGGGAGAACAATCACAATAGTCCCAAAATATAAATGCCCTTAATTTCGCCCAACACTTATTAATTATTATGATTATAGGTTATGACATGTGCAACGAGCTCTGAAAAAGCTGTC
Organism: Orestias chungarensis; assembly: GCA_032876305.1. Classification (NCBI taxonomy): domain Eukaryota; kingdom Metazoa; phylum Chordata; class Actinopteri; order Cyprinodontiformes; family Cyprinodontidae; genus Orestias; species Orestias chungarensis. The sequence goes on from JAVLVB010000003.1 coordinate 2,677,836, forward strand.
CTGCGATGTCTGCCGTGCCAGTCTGGTGACAGATGCTGAATCTGCCATCAAGGACCAGAGCTACCACTTGCGGTCTCTAAAAAAACAATGGAGGTCTGGTGATCCCAGAAGGTACGATAAGGGTCATCAGAGCAGCCGTCACAGCCCATCAAAATACTAGAGGTTCTGTATATGGTGAAGAAGAGGATCGGGGCAGAGGATATGTTTGGGCTTGGGGAATACAACGGTGAGACACAATACGGTATAGACAGCCACCCCATACACTACTCACATAGGTTGTGTCGCAGTTTTTCAACCTAAGGCTGCACCAAATCGCAAAAATGAAAGCAATGAGCTTACAGAGCAACAGCATGCGGGACAAACTAAATAAAACTGTCCTTTTCCAAGGGCATTAGCCCTATGTGTAGGACCCTGGAGTACCTGTTGCATGCCCTCTTGCTCGCTAGCTTGCTCACTCACTCTCACTCATTCTCCCATGGTTGTAGCAATAACTTGTAGATAACAATTGATATAGATTTATATATGAATAGATAAGTAAATAGCTATATAGATAGATGTATAGATAGTTATTGATACTATTAATGTTATTTTCTTTGTTTACCATTGTTGTTCAGTGTTTTATTAACATACCACATATCATCAACATAGATAGATGCATAGATGTTGTTTCTATTATTGCTGTTATTTTCTTTGTTATTGGAATCATTGACTGTCCCTCAGGTATTGGGCCGGCCCTCTGCTGGGGGCGTTCGGGCCTCTGAGCCTTCAGTACCACCACTAGCCCCTGCTTGGGCAACCTGGGCCTTGCGGGACAGCTAGGATGCTGCTCCTGAGGCCTCGGGGTCTCTATTGCGCGGGCATGGGGGCTTTGCCTTGGACCCCCTCCTTGGTCCTTTGGGTGGGTGTGTGCTGTTCCTGTGGTGGGCTGTCTAATCTCTATACTCTCGGGTGGCCCCGGTGTCCTAGACCTTGTGCTCCCTCTGCTCCCTCTGGGCCCCTGGTAAGGGGTGGCAGTGGCCTTCTGTGCCCATGGCAGAGTGAAATTCATTTGAGACCTACATCACAATTTCTGCATGCTTACGCGCAATCAGACAATGTAGATATCACAATACTTTAACTGTGCCGATCTGTTTATTAATACCATCAAGTTTGCCTGTGCTGTTTTGTACTGCAAACATTGCTGTCTGTGTTCTCCTCTTCGGTAATTATGTCTCCACAGGTATTATTCATTGTCTTCTCGCAGTTGCCATGGATGCTTCAGGGGCAATATGGTAACAGCTAGTTTTCGGGTTCCATTTTCTTTTTGTTATTGTTCTTTTTGTTATTGTTTGTTGGCTTGCTGTTGATTTTCGTCTGTGTATGTTTAGCTTGTCTGTGTCATGTTTAGCTTTAGAATGTATAGCACCTCATAAATTAATAAATGATCAAAGTATGGGTAGCAAGGGAGGCTCTATATTTTTAAAGCCTCACTTGAAACAACAAATCTGTTAAGCATAACTATGGCAACCAGCAACCCATTCTATTAACCATGAGGCTGAACAGGACATGGGGGGGGGGACTCAGGGACCGCCCCTTCCTCCTGCACTTCCGGCTCCTTCTCCCTCTTCTCCTGGCCATGCTGCCTGACAGCTATTTTGTTGGCCATCAGGTTGTTGGCAAAAGATTTGGGCAATCCCCATAAAGATGGTTATTTTCACCACAAATATTGGACCTTCTGCCATTGGGACATTCCTCATAAGTGTGCCCTATTTCTTTGCACTTCCCACACACAATTTCTGAATACTTCTCAGCAAGGTGCCCAAGCTTACCACACTTGTGGCATAGTTTGGGCATCCCTTGGTAAAAGGTGTAGCCAAGGTTTTCCCCCAACACTATCATAGATATTATCTGTCTCAGGCCTAGGTAACTACTCAGGTCTTCCCATTGTTTAATGGGAACTTGCCACAAGCAGTTCCAAATGCCGTCGTCATCCAGAACCTTCATAGGTGACAATGTCCTCTCCTGTCACAGTTTCCTTAGAAGATTCTAACAATCGTCACTTTATATGAATTGTCAGAATTTTTCAACCTTGAACATGGAAGCTAACAATAAACCCTTTATTTCCAGGCAGCTTCATCAAACAATTGGGGTCATTAGGCGTAAAGCAAAGGGTCTTTTGGATTAACTTCCTGAAGAAGTCTAATCTAGACATCCACAGGAGCTTTCCCTCTACTTCATTAAATAATAGGCACACACTATGGTGCCTTGAAGGCTGGCCAGCCGACATGCTGAGAGGCACCTGGTGGCCTTAAGCTCTGTAAAACCACTAAAATAACAAATAAATAAATCGATTAAAAGATAAAACTATAAAGGCAGTAAGAAAATTACACTTACATTTGGTGGTGGGGTTTCCCCCCTTCAGTCGTGATGGAAAATCAAATCTCCAGGTGGATAACCCTAATGAGTATATGAGTGAGCTGATTGCAGAGTTAGCCTAAAGGCTGAGAAGCAATACAAACTAGATGACTAGAAGTCTTTCTCACTATCCTCGTTTTGACTCAGGGTTCAGAAAGTTTAACCATTTTTATTATCCACAAAACAACCGGTATAAATAGAAAACATCGATAGAAAACATAATGTAGTTTTAATCGCTGAAAATAAAGATAAATTAACCAAATAAAGCTAGAGGCGTATATGAAGAGAAACAAATTTGTTTCTTTGGGTCTTTTGTATCAACTCGTTTCAATAGGATCCTTACAATTCTAAAATATCTTTTAAAAATTGTACTCTTGATACAATATGAATTAACAACTTAATATAATATATACTAGTCATTTGATTTACATGTATTAACAATTAATAAAGCCGTTTGGTTTAAAACAATGAAGCCTTTGAAGATTTGGACTCTAGACTACAGAGGCCTCCAGAGGTTAAACATCACCACTGCTTAGCCTGTTATGCACAATCTAATTACTTAATTTCTTTCAGACGTAAATTCATACATCGATATATTAAAGTGTTTTTAGTTTATTAAAAGTTCCAAATATAATACTTTGATGTTAAAAATAAAAACTATCCACAAATGCTGTCATTAAGTTACACGCTGCTCCTCCAAAACCTTAAATCGTTTTTAATTTACTAAAACAAGGTGGCGAAGCAGGCAATGCAAAAAAATTACATACATTTGTTAAAAGTTCACCTACAAACGAGGAAGTCCCTTCCAGAGGAGAACATTTATTAATAATTGGACAGAAATATTTAAACTTACTTGGATTCATTTTGGAGATCATTGTTACATATGATTGGATCCACTCATTGTTGAAAATTACTCCAAATAACCGAGACTCCCGTTGCGGTGTGGAGATCGTGTTTGTTCGGACGATTTCAATCGTTATGAATGTAATAGAAAACATAAGAATAAAAAAATTACGGCCTGAGACGTCCGTTGGTTTTATCAATCAAAACTACTTTATTTAACCCAAAGGGAAACTAAATTATATTACTTCTTGAAATTAGATATACAGGATTCAGAAATAATGTTATTTTATAATACGAAAACAAAAGACAGGGACCTGTAAGTGTGGGGAAGAATTAGACAATGAATACATACATATATGCTTGTATAGTTATTCCCACCCCGCTCCACTTGGTGGCGCTGATGCTTCTTTTAGTTGTTGTTTTATATATATTTTTTCCAACCGTCGATAAACAAAAGAAGAAGAAAAAGTAAACAAAAGGAAGATAAACCTACCTAAAGAGAAGCCATCTCCACTGATGTCGAGCTGTTCTTCTGTCCCTCTAATTTTCCCGCAGTGGGAAACAGGAAGTCGAGCGCTTCGTTTTATCTACCTGGTGAACCCAACATCGTTCAGGTTGACCGACTCTCTCTGCCAGGTGAGATCATTAGAGTCGTTATGTAGACCTACACATGTGTGCAACACCTGTGTTTATATAGCTAATATAAAATGATAAGCACCATTTGCTGCCCACATGCCAGGCTCCAGTGGTCCCCCTGTATTTAGGAGCTGATCTGCTGTCCAATACTGGCATCCGTGTGGAAAACCATCCCAGGTTCCACGCAAGGTTCGCCAAGAAAGGACTTGCAACGAAAGTACAGTTTTCCCCAGGTAAAATATCAGACATATCACATAAGAGTAAGCTGCAGTATCTCAACAGTATGTTTATCGCAGAGTTCTGACCGCGTTTTATTGTTTGTTTTGTGCGGTGCAGCGTTTAGGTTCCAGGGTTTGAAGGTCCCTGCTGGGAGCAACAGCTTGTGGTTTTACAGCATCCATGGACTTTTTCGATTAGCCTTTGAAATGTACAGCAAGCACGATCAGCTTGCAGTGTTGGACAATTTCCAGGTAAAATTGCATCAACGTTATTTTACACAGCTCTGGTCAGAAATTATATAACATCCTCATGTTCATTTGTCATGTGTTTTAATGATTTACTCATTGTGGAATTAATTTTATTTATGCATACTACTGCAACGATTTGCATGTGTTTACTTATCCACATCTGGTCCAGATTAAACAAAAACATACATGAGTTGTCCAATACAACTTTTTCACTTCTGATGAGATATCAATGTTTCAGTCTTTAGTATTTCCCGATCCCAATATTCACCCGATATGATAATTTATCATTCGGATCTGTATTGCTTTTGTAGTATCTGAGGTTAGAAAAGGCTTGATTTAGGGAAATTACTCAGAGAAGAGTAGTTAACAATTGTTATGACAGAACTGATACATTTATTATTTACAGAAAGAAGATTTTGCAATTAAATGTATATGTTTTGTAGATTCTTAGTTCTGTATCTGATTGTCTTAGATTTTCAGAGGAGTTTTAACCTCTCATTCTTCTACAGAGGCAAAACATCTTTGAGAAGCAAGATGAGAAGCCATGTTGCATGGTTTGAGCCATCAGCATCCGTACAGAATTTGTGTAATATGTGATTCGGATTTTCTTTTCTCCACAGGATGTTTGGAAATCGCAGATAAACGAAAGCCCGCTGGTATTGAATTACAGCCTCAGCGTGCAGCTTGACACTCCAGTGTCTCTAAATGTTGACATAGAGTTGGGGAGCGGAAGACCTGGACACACTTTTAGCCAAATTGTTAAAGACACGTTAAAGACATCTGTAAAAGACAGGGCCGACACATCGGAAGATCACGATTATTGTACTTTTAAAAAGCCAAGTGTGCCAACCAAGGAGCTCCATCCCGCTGTGGCCACACTGAGAGAAAAGCTGCGCGACTTGGACGAGCAGCTCTGCTCTCCCCCTCAAGTGTGCACAGATCGTCTGGAAACGATCCTGCTGCTCCTAGACAAGATTGATCGGTACATGAATGGCTGCCTGGCCGAAGAGGATGCAGCTGAGGCTGTACTGGCGCTACTGAAGGCTGAAGACTGGACGAAAGACTCCGTGTATTCAAGTTGCCTGCTCACTTGTGTAGGACGGTGGCTTGGACAGCAGTTTCATGCATCCAACGGCAGCATCAGCCAGAAGGTGGAGGACTTTAAAGTTCAGCACATTGAACAAATCAGTGATCTGCCGCCTGCAGAGGAGCTGACCGCGGAACTGTTTCCAGAAGCCATGCAAACCCTGCTGCTGCACTGGATGGGTTTGTGTCACGACGCCACAGAAGGAAAGAGACACAGCGAATATCCAATCCTGCTTCTTATTCTAGAGTTCGCCAACCATAATCTCATTACAGGTGTCGCTCATGTGCTCTACTCCAGTCTTATATGTAAATAAGAGTCATTTTCCATAGAACAACCAACACAATACCTACACCTTTTCTTAGATATTATTTTGTAATGTACTTCTTTCCAATTGATAACTAAAACATATATAAACTGTTTTTGAAAACATTCCAGTAAAAGAAATGTTTAATGTTGTTTATAATTAACATAGATGAAGCACATTATGGTGGAAGCTTTTTATTTTTTAGGTTTACATAGCTTTCATTGATGTCTTTTTAACATTGTACCATGGAAATTTCATTTAGTATGTGTATTTATTTTTTTCCAGGTTTTCGGGTCATATGATTATAAAATATAATTAGAAATGGTGTTTTATAATTTTTGGTTGCAGTATACTGTATATGATATACTAACTTTCTGCTACAGTTGACCCATGTGTTAAAACGGACCTAAGACATTGCTCTACTTTGATTTACAGGCTGGCTTTAAACTTTACTGTAGCTTTTAAAGAACTTCACCAACTCTAGCTATTGATTTCCAATTTTCTATATTATTTACAGAAGCCAGTCCACAAATAATGCAAAGAACATTAAAAATACACCAAAAAATAAAACTGGTGTTTCTAATTCACACAAGTTGTTCATTGTGCTGATTTTCTTTTAAACCCATATTTACTTCTGACATTTTGCACTACATTTGGAAAATATATTATGCATCAGTGTTTAAACTTCTAAAAGAATACTTTGTTAAAGCATAAAAATGTCTAACAGTATATTTATTGCAAACACAGAACCCAATTCATAAGTAATCTCCTACGGGTACAAAATGCATCTTAGAAAAGGGTTTTGGTTTTCTGCAAAACATCTTAGTATTTACAAAGCATTTCCTTCTGTATTAAACCCTAAACATTACCAGATATTACATCCAGTCACCCTAAACCAGTGGTACTTTGATTAAGCCAGTAATTGCAGTCCAAAGATAAACTATGGCATTACTTCTGGTAACTTAACTTTGCCAGTGGCTTTATTAAATATTACTTTAGTTTTTCTTTTTACTTTGGAACACGCTTGTTTTGAGAGAAGCGGCACATGTGGTTTTGTTGCCAATCCAAGCAAAGCTCACAAACAAATGTACTGCTAGATTGGTTGAATGACATCAATTCTTTCCTAATATGTTTGGATGTTAATATAGTTAAACATGAATCCTGCTTATTTTACAAATTATTTTGCACAAGACAGAACTCTTGAAAATCAACTCCTGGCATAAAAATGTTGGTATTCAATCCCATCGTTAGTTGTAGTTTTATAGAACCCAAAGTGATGCATCAAACCTTTATCAACACAAAATTTAATGTATGAATGAATGAAACATTTCAGGCACACGTCTACCCAAAGCAGTCCAGGAGACACGTGTTTACAACAACCTACGATTGATTTTCTCCATGGGGAGTGAGGATGGGAGATTCCAACAATGCTGCCGTTGACCTCGTACGTCCTTTTCTAAATGGATGTAAACTGTCCACTTAAACAACAGCATTCCAACAACCACACATCAATATATTTGTTTTTCCATAAAAAAAATAAAGAAAAAAGATCACATTATTAAAAGGAAATATCTACTTCAACCCCGCATCAACCAGTGAAGATGACGCTTCCCCTCCATGTAGACGTACAGATTAATAAACACCGAGACAAACACGGCGTCTTACTATATACATTTCAATGTTACAGTTTACGAGGCTTTTTTCTATAAATAATGTACAGATTCAGGAGCAACATCCATGGAAGCTCCAGACCTAGCAATGAGTCATGTAATGAGATGAAGATGTGCGCTGAGATTTTGGTACTAGACAGAATCCATTCCACGAGAGAAAGAGGAGGAGAAGCCCAGTCCCATCCCCCGCTGCGTGTGCGTCTGAGACCGAGCCATCTCGTACTGGACGTCCAGGTTTTTGAACATCTCCTCTTGCTTCTTAAGAGTCTTTAGGCCTTCCTCATTCAGTTGTTTGGCAGCTTCTGCCTCATCCTCATTCTGCAAACATGTGAAATAACCTTTTTAATCTGCATGCTAAAAAACTTTAAAAGTGGTGAAATTAGGGAGGAAACTCAAAAATGTTCACCTTAATCCCCATTAGCTTGCGGAATTTAACATTCTGGTCCTTGTTTCCAAAGTTTAGCTTCTCCCACAACTCAGCTGTTTGCGACTTTTCCTTAGATTACGAATAACAAAATTAGTTATTACATGACTTGACAAACTTTATTGAAACATGTTCACATATTTCCAGGAGTGAAAAAAAGATATAACAAACTTACCCCATCCTTTTTTCCCTGCCATAGCTTCTTCCTCTTTTTCTCCTGCTCTGCAAACTTCATGGGGTTGACGGCGGACGGATTATAATAACTAGGCACAGCAATCCCAGTCTCAGCGAGTGTTTTGGCTTGGAGGGCTGCCATCTGTGCAGCCATGGCGATCTGAGGGGTGACCTGCGTCCCAGAGGCCAGCAGGGCGGCCACGTTTAGAGCGGGGCTTGTTGCAGCCGCTGTAGCTGCGATGGGAGCAGCCACAGCTTGGAGCAGACAGATTAGCATGAACACCTCAATCTGAACTGAATAAAAAACATTTTCAAAGCTTATATGGCAATAATTCATCACCTGCACCCATTTCCTGCTGTTTCTCCAACATTTCTTTCTCTTTCTGTTCCTGGAGTTTCTTGGCTCTCTCTAATCTGGAAAGTTAAAAAAGTCAGGTTTATTTTCCCAGACATTAACCCTGTTTACATTCAATTTCAGGATATTTTCATTTGAAAATTACCAAAGTATTTTTTAAAAGCCTTTTCCAAGAATGAATGAATGGTTTTCACGTCATTTGTCATCAACTACTCCTGAAATATAATATTTCTACAACAAGAAGGCTTCATCTGACAGGATGGACATGAGGAGAAATTTATATAAAAAGTGTGTTAATTTTAAGACATTTAAATATTTTTTTTTTACTTTTATATATTAAAAAAAAGTCCTAAGACTTATGCTCAATTGTCTATTTATTTATGTCTGAATCAAATTGCATAAAAAGTACAAGCATAACTAGGATTTATAATAAATTAGTGAAAATGAATGGTTCTACTCTACCTTCTGGCTAAAGCCTCTTGTGCATCCATAGCTGTGTTTCGCCCACGAAAGACCAGCGGACTAATAGACCTGCTTGGACTCTTTCTGTTTACTTTCTCGACCCTCTTCTTCCGCTCCCTGGAGCAGTAATGAATTTAAAAAATGAGGGCTAAAGTCTGGCATTAAACAAACAATATGGTTGAAATATCGAAGAAAACTGTTTGATTGCATAAAATAACGTACCTGCTTTTGCTACGGCTTCTGCTGTGGTGACGGTGTTTGGATCTTGAACCAGAACGAGACCTGGCCTTCTTCTTCCTTTCTCGGCTACGGGATCTCGACCGCCTCTGATCCTTACTTCTGCTGTGATGCCGCCTTGAGGTTGAAAAAATAAAGCCATATAATAATTACTGTGAATAAATTCAATATATCAATTTAATATATAATCCCATATCTGTGTCAGTTTTTTTTATTCTAAATATACTGCTCAAAAAAATAAAGGGAACACTCAAATAACACATGATAGATCAGAATGAATGAAATATTCTCATTGAATACTTTGTTCTTTACAAAGTTGAATGTCCTGACAGGGAAAATCACAAAAATCATCATTGGAATTCCAATTTATTGACCAATGGAGGCCTGGATTTTGGAGTCACACACAAAATTAAAGTGGAAAAACACACCACAGGCTGATCCAACTTTAATGTAATGTCCTTAAAATAGGACAAAATGAGGCTTTGTGTGTGTCGTCCATGTGCCTGTATGACCTCCCTACAACGCCTGCGCATGCTCCTGAGGAGACGGCGGATGGTCTCCTGAGGGATCTCCCCCTGGACCTGGCCCAAAGCATCCGCCAACTCCTGGACAGTCAGTGGAGCAACGTGATGTTGGTGGATGGAGCGAGACATGATGTCCCAGATGTGGTCAATGCCAGTCCATAGCTTCAATGTTTTCATCTAGCAGGAACTGCTGACACACTCCAGCCAAATTAGAAGGAACCCAGGGCCAACCACACCAGCATATGGTCTCACAAGGAGTCTGACGATCTCATCTCGGTACCTAATGATAGTCAGGCTACTTGGTGAGCACATGGAGGGCTGTGTAGCCCTCCAAAGAAATGCCACCTCACAACATTATTGACCCACTGCCAAAACGGTTATGGATGTTGCAGGCACATCACTCTCCATGGCCTCTCCAGATTCTGTCACATGTGCTCAGTGTGAACCTGCTTTCATCTGTTAAGAGCACAGGGTGCCAGTGGCAAATTTGCCAATCCTGGTGTTCTCTGGCAAATGACAAGCATCCTGAACGGTGCTGGGCTGTGAGCACAGCACCCATTTGTGGACGTCGAGCCCTCATATCATCCTCATGATCGTTTTCTGACCGTTTGTGCAGACAGATGCACATTTGTGGCCTGCTGGAGGTCATTTTACAGGGCTCTGGCAGTGCTCCTCTTGTTCCTCCTTGCACAAAGGCAAAGGTACCGGTCCTGCTGCTGTGATGTCAATCAGTGTAGCTTCCTAAGTAGTCAGTTTGATTTCAAAGAACTTTGATTTACTTGGAGGTATATTGTGTTGTTTAAGTGTTCCCTTTTTTGAGCAGTGTATTTTAGGCTGGTCTTTTTTTTTTAAATAGACTATTTTTCTTCAAATGTCAAATTATCAACAGGTTTTGGTTATTCTTCATTTACTTAGCATCTGTCAATACACAAATAGCACATGAAAAGAGCTGCTTGTTCATCAACCTGACTAACCTGTCTCTTGAGTGCGACCTGGACAAGCTCCGCCCCTTGGAAGACTTCCTTTCCTTCCGCCTGGATCGCTCCTCTCCGTTCTCTGCCGGATGTCTCTCCTGCTCTTGATGATCGTCTGATTTTCGGAGAGATTTTGAAGGCTTTTCTGAATCCCTTTTTCGTGCCTGTTTTAAGAAGAAGTTGTCTCTTTCAGGAAAATAGTGCAACAAAAAGAGTTAGTACCATGGCTTAGAGCAGAAAGCTTGTATAAAAAAAAAAAAGGAGAAAAGTCTGACAAGAAAAAAAGATCTTGTCATTTCGAAAAACCCATCTCTATACAAATAACACAACATAATTCTCAGATCAGGATTGGAAACCTGGGTATTTCTCAGTATGCCCCATATTGGCTGCACTGGTAAGGAGACTAAAGAACAGCAAAAGCATCAAATGAAGCCAGTTGCTAGACTTAATGGGTGCATGCAAGAGTTAAATCCTGATTATCAAAGCAGAAACTTAAAATTTGTTTAAAAAAATTCACTAACAATTCAATGCAACCTAAACACTTTGAATTGTGGTAACTGAAAGGTTAAAATAGGGATGGGCATTCCAGTCGTATTTTTTTTAGTTAAAAGCATTTTTGAGATTTTGTGAATGCCCATTCCTAGCTGCAAAAAGATGAGTTAATGCCAGTTTTTCTACAAACATTGTGAGACAAATAGGATTTGAATGGCAGATAGTTACCTGTCCCAGTAGTAGGCATATTATTTTGCTATGTCAGCAGGGTCCTCTGTTCAGTCTCTTCGTGCATTAGCACGCTGAGTATGATTTATTGTAGAAATGTTATCATGTGATCTCCACATAGGATTTAACAAAAATAAAATAAAAAAAGCTACTTTTAACCAATTTATATATTTACAATAATCACAGATATCCAAGGACAAAAGTTTCCTGTGATACATGTGAGCATTAGGAGGGCATAACGTATCCATCTAACAGCCTGTAGTCTTTTTGTTTTTGTTCCGAGCTTTTTTCTATAATTTAAATGTTGAATCTAGTTAGCAGATACTCACCATGACCTAAAAATTAGCAATTACTGTCCTTTAAAATATAAAAAAGTTTTTCAATAAATCTACTGAAAGTATTAATTACCTCTTTACTCCTGCTGCGACTTCGTCTGTATTTTCTGTCACCTGGAAAAGGGAGATCAGATTCACCAACTGGTCAGAATATAGGTTATGTAATCTGTATGGAAACAATTTCATAATTATTCCATATAGAGAAAGGCTTTAACAGACAATTGACAGTAAGTAACAGGCTTCAAGTACATGACTATGTTTGTAAATTAACCACAGGCACGTAAACAATATTGATAATACATGGAAACTACAAAAATACTTTTCCAGTGACGACTGGAAATTATACTACTTCCAAATCCGTACGTTTTCGATCCCTGGAGCGTGACCTTGATCGTGAATGGTGGTGTTTGGAGAGTCTGGGAGATCTAGAAGATTCCATCCTGTGCTTTCTTTTTTGATGAACTGGAGAGCTTGATCTGTTTAACTCTGCAGAGTCGTCACTTGCCTGACAAAAAATAGGTGTGAAAATTCAATCAGAGATGAATGGATGTAGCATATAACAACACAGTAGTGTTTGCAGACATTAGAATGCAGACTAATACAATATCCTGGAGTGCTGACAGGATAGGACTAATTATAGTAAATATTAAAGGGTTTCTTTCTTTTGATAATTGTGAGTGACTTCTGTGATGCTCAAACCATACTTAAAAACATTAGCAAGACCCTCATGGCTGTTTGACAAGAAGTTATTGTCTAATCTTAAAAGCCTGAATCTGCTTTTAAGATCTGAAATACTTACCCATACTACAATTACAATACATTTTACTAACTTAGTTTTCTGAAATACATGAGTACAGCTAAGGCCTTTTGTTGATGTCTTGATTAAACAGTTTGATTTTAACACCTAAATTGCTATGTGATCATGCATAATTAGACCCAAACTTCTTACAATTGTAATTGCAAATAAAATTAAAACAGTAGTTTAGTTAAAAATACATGTGAAAAGGATTAAATGTAGAATGTGATTCAATTTTCAACCAGAACATACTTTATTGTTCATAAGAGAAATTATTAGAGGCGAACAAACTAACAATTTTATAATCACCAAAAAGGCAAAACATTCATGACGGAACGATTTATCATGTTTTTATTCAAATGTACATAATATATATAAATACTGAAGCTATATTCAGCTACTTTGGCTAATTTTAGCTCTACACCCAGTGTTGGTATTTCTGTGAAATTACTTTATGGTCTTTTTTGGACATACAACTAAAAACTTGACACATTTTTCAATACAGTTACTTAACTGCTGCTATATGTCTACATTTTAATAGCAAAAACATCTGCATTTAATTTGAAGCAAACGCAGAAATGGTGAACACATTACATATCTTAAGCTGTTTATGCTAGCGTTACGAGGCGTATTTATATGGACGCTGTTTAGCGTATTATGAAGCTGACTGTACTGTTATAAGACATGTTTAGGTACACGTCTCAGTACATTAATATTTATTGTCTGTAATTTAGCTGGAACGTTTAAGTTCCAGAGACATCATTTAGATCGATGAAGTTTGATGCTAACCGCTAACAGTGATGTCCTACCGCGGCCAGTAGCCATGATGATGCTAGGCTAACAACCGTAGCCCGTCGCCATCTTTAAGAAAAATAATCTGCACCACATAGTCCATTTCTAAACACGTTTCGGTAAAAACCTCTTATTTTTAAAAAATATTTATCCAGTTAAGATATTACTACTTACCGACATAACCCAGTAAAACCAATTTATGCGTTATAAATCCTTTCAGACGGGGTTCAACGCAAGCCAGGAGAGGACTTCTGTTCCAGCCGGGGTCGATGTGTTCCTCCACAATTTAGGGTTGCCAGGTTGTTCCGTCAGTCTGATTACACTGTACCCAAAAAAAAAAGAAGGTGCAAAAGAATGCATAGAAAAGGTGGCCTTGGATAAGTTTACAAGCTAACATTCAAAAATAAAGACGATATAGGTTTATTTGTAATTCATTTCATCTACGAAACGATAAAGAGAAGTCCCTGAAATTTAAACAAACTGTTGTAACGGTTAATGCATATATTCAAGCCCGGATATCCCTTTAAAAGCTTCGTACACAGCACGTTTCGTGTACTTATTGTTACCATTGTATCTGAATTCAAACTAATTTGGCAGACAATGAAAAAGTATTGCTTACTTCTGCAACTAGCCAAGCAATAAAACTCAAACCTGGCAACATGAAATGAGCGTTATCGCTTTTCACGCTGAGATATTTTCTTAAGGCTCAAATAAAATTTTGCGTTACCCCCATTTCTAACTGATTTTATTTGATTTAGTCACAAGTTTAAATACAAGACATTTTAAAATGCAACGTTTGCAGATTATGTGGATTCTGAGGTTTTATCGTTATTAAATTGGCCATTTCCCCTGTGAGCTGTCACTAAATGTGCACCTTGCAGACAAAACGCAGGGTTAAAGGAACACAGTGAATCCTAGTGACCACACAGCTACCCGCCAAATTCCAAAGCTAACGTTGAGTCTTGTTGGTGCGCTGCTTCACGCGTAACGTTTACGCCGTTCTCCACATGTACTAGAGGATTAAACGCGATTTTCCTCACATGAACGCCTGTTCGTGTCAAAGGTTTTTTATCCTCTGAGTTTTTGCTCTACCGTCAAGCTAACGGCGACATTCCTTAAGGTTGTCTCGGGGTTTTTCAAAGGCATGGCGACGTGGAGCGACGTCGAGCTCCTGACCAACGAGGACACGGGCAGCCTCCGGATGGACAGCGTGTCCAAAGAGGGGCCTGGAAGCGGCTTGTTTCAGGTCGACACCCTGGTCAAAATCTCCTCCGCTGATAAGGTAAGTAGGAAAAACAACTCAAGTTTCCTCTCTGGAAACCCTTTGTTTATTTCTTGTACAGTTTTTGTTTTTTTGGCCAGGGGCGTAGCTGAGATTTTTGGTTCCCATCAACAGAGGTTGCCACATATATTTCTTAATATTTTATTTTCTCTTCTGATTTTGGATCTTCTCTTGAATTGTGCAGTTGATCGTATACATTTATGGGTTTTTTCATATTGCAGTGTACCATTCTTTTAAAGATGTTTTACTGTAAATTTCTTTTGCAGGTGTCTTCAGATCCCCGGCTTTTGTCCTTTGGTTCTTCCAACTGGTGTATTGTTATAATTGATAGGACGGTGATCCTCTTCGATCAAAGCTACCAGACCATCCTGCTCCTTCTCCACTTTGGTAAAACATTATTTGTATTTTCTTTTACTAGTGGCTAAATTTCAGGGGTGTTCCGATACAATACCAATGTTTTAGTCTTCAGGATCGCCAGATACTGATATGGAACCGATACGATAGCATCATGAATAATGCAGACTTGTATTACTTTTGTATTGTGCAATATTATAGAATGCTTGATTAAGTGATATTATTCAGAGGGCGATAATTATGAGGAAAAACTGATCAATTTATCATTAATCAATGGGTTACATGAATATTAAACTTTCTTCATAGAAGATTTTATAATAGAATAAAAGAGATGACAAGTTTTGCAATGGTAGCGCGGATCAAATGCTGGAACGGACTTTTTGTGGTGACGTGCTGATATCGGAGATCTCAGATTTAGACCCATATAATCAGATATTTATTTTTTTGGCTGATATCGGACCAATATCAATATCAGATCGGGACACCCCAACTATGTCTTTTATCATATTAGCAAGTTGCACCCTGATTGCAGTTTTGCAGCGAGTGTCGTGATGGTTCATATAAATAAAAACATTTCTTAATAGAACATAGGTTCTATAATGTATACTAGATGGTAGCACGGATCAAACCCTAAAACTGACTGCTTGCGTTGGAGTTCTGATACATGAGATTTTAGATATCATCTGAAATTATTTTTTTCGGCTGATGTCGGACCGACATCTGATAATAATATCGGATCAGGACACCCCTACTTAATTTGTAGACCATAGGCCAGGAAATCAGAAGCCAGTTTGAAGTAGCAGAAAAGATAATAGCTTTATCTATGTGCTTTGCCCTTGCCTCTGAACTCAACATCATTTCATACATGGTAATTTCAAACTGTATTTTCTTTTCTTAATATTGCACTAAATACCTGACTTTGTTAAATATTATCAGAACTGAAAACTAAACCAGTCTCCTGTAGTTAAATGTCATTCACCGTTACCCCTAATGCTACTTATTTGGTCCGTAAATGCATCGACAATTATGTCCTTTTTATACTCATTTTATTTAACTTTAAGCATTATTGGTTTTTGAAGTAAGCTTATTTAAAAAAAAAATGCTTTTTTTATTTCATTTAAAGTTAAAGGTATTTGTTTATTCAGCAGCAGTAAATTACATTACTTTAAATGCACCAGAATTATTCAAATGGCTATTTTTCATAGAAAATTTATCTTACTTTGGTGCTAAGACCTTAAAGGTCAGAGGTCATATCTGAAACAAAACTGAAGCTCGTGATTGGCTTTTAATTTGTTGTTTCAGAAACCGATGTGGATGCCATTGATGTTTGCCTTGATGGACAATTTTTGGTGGTCTGTGAAAGAAATGGAAACCTTCATTTGATCTATGTTCCACACAAAAGAATCCTCTTTACCAAGGTACACAAGTTAGTTTTTTGATCCTTTCATTGTGGTGGAATAGTAATCCTGTTTTTCTGCATGAAAGTATGGAATTAGAATCAGTCTTTTTTTTTCTCCTTCTCACGGTTTTCTGTTTGTTTTGTTTGATATTTCCAGGCTTTAGCTGAAAAATCATCAGGTGAAGACAAGAAAACCTACCGTTATCTCACCATAAATGAGGAACAATCATCTTCTGGTAAGATTTTTAAAAAATATTATCAGAAGCAGAGCATCCAATAGGTAGCAGATGTGTTCTGTCATGTTTTGTCTATCCTGCCACTAAAGTTTAATTGCATATTCGATTTAGTCAAGTGTCAAACTAGAAATCTGAAATCCTTGTTTTTTTGTGACAGGGATGTACCATGTCTTTCTACTTATTGAGGATGGATTTTTCCACATTTCAAACCTTGCATTGACAAAGATTGAGACAGGTATTAAATGTTTATGATGGATTACATACATGTTTGATTTGGAACCACTTTGTAAACGTAGTCATTTGTTTTCTTTTTTGCTATGGAAGCATGTGAAAATATGGATGTGGGAGCTTTGAAAGAGGTGAGGCAGCTTCTTTTTCTTGTATTATGCCATAAGATAATTCACTGAAATGACAGAAAAACACATTTGTTTCCTCCATATTTAGCTCCAGAGTCTCATTAAGGTAGACTTTTGCTCCACTGAAGATTACCACGATGAGGGTTGCAGTACAGCAGTGATCTTCACTCTTGGCTTCGAGGTCAACTTAATTATTGGGGTCAGTGTAAAAACGAAAAAAAAAAAATTTATTCACTGACTGTATCTGTGTATTATTGTCATTTTTGCAAGCAAAATTATTTAATGTATCATGTCAAATCTTGGCAGGGAGACAAAGAAAATATTGTGACTCACTGGAAGATGGATCCTCTTAAGGCAAAGATGTGCTTTGCTCAGTCCATCAACAACAGCTTGATTCCTGGTAATGCTCGTTTTCCAGAATCATGGATTTCCTAGTAAAATTGGTGGATTGTTGTCAAGTCGCCAAGCAATTAACTGTTTTGATTTTGAGCATGCACCTTATTTATTTCCCTCAAGCTTGTGGCGTCTAAACTTTTTGTCACATGCACCAAAATCATCGCGTCATTCGTATTGGCATGACACAAAGCAAAATGCAAATCGTGTTTCTGTTTTTTTACCGGCTTTAAGATACAATTAAGTAAACATGCAACTTTTAAAATAAAATAAAATCTTATTTTAAGTAAAAGTCTGTGGGTAGAAGTTTCCAATTTGTAATGCAAGTAATGTTCAAGTAAGAATAAGGTAAGAAGCGTGAGGGTCAAAGCTTAGGCTTTTATCATTTAGAGATGTTAACACCACAAACTGCTGATTTTTTTTATTTTATTTTTTATAAGATCACCTATGACAGATCAATACAAAATAGTAAATCGTTTTGAAGTGCATAGAAAATGACAACCTGTTGAGTCAGCTATTAACCTTGTTAGAGTAATAAGAAAGCTGTAGCTCAAACATACCTCTGTTGAATGCAGCTGTAAAGGGGACTAAATCTGACTTTATGTTAATTGTAACCATGTAAAGCCATGTCTCATTTTTCTGCTTTAGAAACCTAAAATAAATTAGCTGAAGCCAACTTTATTACAGCAGAAATCTATCTGACATAATTAGAGGTAAACCTTTGCTACTTTTGCAGGTGTGAGAAAGATGGCGGTGATGGAAAATCTCCTGTATATTCTGGACTCCGAGGTGGGTTCAGGGTTGCCATTAGCTTTTTTTTATTATCATTTGGTACACAGGCAACAGATGAAATGATTTAAATTAATATTTTACATCGGTTCTTTATTATTAGGATGTTCTTAGCGTTTGGGATCTGCATTTCCTCGTCATGATCCACTGTTGGCCGCAGCTGGCCATTCACGACTTTGAGCTAATCACGGAGTGTGGCTCCGCCTCCATGGTGGCGTGAGTATGAGCTCACCCTAATTAAGTCCTTCACCTTTAGCTACAGATTGAGAGTTGATCTCTGTTGTGATATCCTGGTTTGTTTGCATAAACCAACAATCTGATTCGTAATATTTACAAAAATCTGAATGTTTTCTTTTGCTTTTTATAGCCAAGACAAGAGCAGCATGAAGATCATTACTCTGATGAAGCAAGACAACAGTCAGGTAGCCGTTTCGTCTGAGCAGTCTCGGAGAGCAAAATACAGACTTACATCTTTCTGAAGATCTGCTGCTTTTAACATTTCAGATCAGCTCCCTTCAAATCAGATGTCTCCCCTCCATGACCATTTGCTACTCTCTTGATGTCTCGTCGATCTCTTGCCTTGTCCAGATGAAAACAAACATGGTGAGCAAGAAAACCTCATTTGGAAATAACATGCATTGCACAAACTTCCTTCCTATTTGTTTATATCTATCAACTTTACATTTTGTTTAAATTCAGGATACAATTTATTTGGTTGAAGGGATTTGTGAGAACCCAGAAAGGTGAGACACGTATTATTTAAAAAAAAATTAGCCATTGCTCGCACGTTTTGTGCTTACGGTGTATTTTTATTTCTCTCTTCACATAGCCGAGGAGAGCCTGTAGCATCTGTTGTTGTCAGATGTTTCACTGAGGCTTTACCTGAGAACAGGTACTTGATTATTATCTTGTTCTATATGAAGTGCACGTTTTGCTTCACAACACCAGTGTTGGACTAATCTTCTTCCGCCCATCTAGGCTGAGCAGACTTCTACACAAACACATGTTTGAGGAGGCGGAAAAGTTTGCTATCACGTTTGAGCTTGATCTAGAGGTAAATGCACCTGTTTTTTAATTAAATGTTAGAGTACTTGAGCAAAACGTAAAAACCCAGCTGGCTCTGGAGCTGAGATGTTTGAACATTCCCAAAAGATTTTAATTTAAACTTGGAGCCTGCTATTCCCTCCATTACTTAATAATAAAAATAATTACATATTTTATTGCAAAACTTAATGCTAAAAATCGATAAAATAATGAGAACTGGGTATTTTGTGAATGTTTTTACTTTCCTAAATTGAGTTATCTATGTTTTTAAAAGGCCTGCACAGTGGTGCAGTGGGTAGCACTGTTGCCATGCAGCAAGAATGCTCTGGGTTCAATTCCACCTTGGGTCTGCAAGGAGTTTGCATGCGTGGGTTCTCTCCGGGTACCCCGGCTTCCTCCCACAGTCCAAAAACATGACTGTTAGGCTGATTGGGAACTCTAAATTGTCCTTAGGTGTGTATGTATGTATGAGTGGTTGTTTGTCCTGTTTTGCCCTGCGATGGACTGGCGACCTGTCCAGGGTGTACCCCTGCCTCTCGCCCGTTGTAAGCTGGAGATAGGCGCCAGCAGACCCACCCGACCCCAATAGGGACAAGGGTGTACAGAGAATGGATGGATGGATATTTTTACAAAATGCGACATTTTCACAAAGGCCAATTTCTTTTAGCTGCTTCTCAAAATAGGAAAATTAAATGGCACGCTGTTAAAGTAAGGCATAGGTTTTAAGGTCTGGTCCTCAATGGCTGGTTTCAATGAGTCTGTGCCTTACCTGAATCAAACAAGCAGGACATTAGTAGGACTTAGTAAAAAGTTGGTCACATTCTGACCAGATTCTGACCAGACAGGCTTGAATTGTTGAACCAGGGACAAACCTAGAAGCTGCAGGATGCTAGCCACTGAAGACTGTAGCTTGACACATGGGCCTTATTGAAGGCATAGAAAGCGAAACAAGTACCGAGTTCATATTGCCATAATGAATCTAAAAAAGCTCACTTTTTGAGCACTTTAACAAAGATTTACCTTTTGTGATGGCAAAACTGCGATAATAACTATTAGAAACTATACATCTCAACCCGTTGTTAACAGGACCAAAACGTTTTATTTTATTTTTTATTTTTTTTGAGCAACTATCTGTTTGCTTTGTAACAGGGAATGATAGTGTGACAACCTGTTGGCTACTAAGATAATGGTAGCTTTGAGACTTTGCAATGAATATATATTTTTTGTCAGTGTTATTAAAAAATATGAATAGATGGAGCTGTATGTCCGTTTTATTCTTACAAGTGCAGGACTAAACGTAACAGCCTACCTAAGTAGCCTGTTTTTAAAATGGATACCATTGTGTTTATGGCATTTTTACTATTCAATACTATTCATTTACCATTCAAATTTCAAGTTTATCTTTTCCTACTTATAAGTAAGGTGGAAGATCTGTGATGCCGTGGGCCTGTTTCTCACTGTAAACCTTGTTGCAGATTAATTGTTTAAATACTAGCAATTTTAAATAAGACTTAATAGTTACTGGTTCTTTATGTTTGATAATGATTTAAAAAATTCACCAAATCAGCAGACCTGATTCACATCAACTCAACATTCTTTATTTAGCATCTCAATCAGAAAAATAGATGTGGATAGAAAATTTTCATATTATTGTATTTATAAACTCTGAAGCATTTTAAAGTGGGACGTGGGCTTCGTTTATCTTTGTTCAGCTTGTTTACAAGGTGAAGCTCGACTTTGTGCTGGAGCAGCTTGCCTCTGCGTCGGTGGGCGGATATGGACAGGACGTCTGGTCTGAGCTTGTAGCTGAGGCCAAAAGAAACCTGCTGAAGATCACGGTAGGTTTAGCGTCTATTATTTTTCAGGATGCATTGATAATATTGTAATATGTTATCCGTTTTCACAGGACGAGCAGTATGTCGTGAACTACTGCCTCATGGCGCCATGGCCGACCTTTGAGACGGCAGAGAAGATGCTAAACCACGCCGCCTCTCGATACTCCTCCTTACAGATACAAGAGGCCTTGGCTCGACTGGCAACATTCTGCAGCATTCATGACGAAGAAAATTTCAAGTGAAGTCTATATCTTGCAGTTTACATCTTAAATTTCTTACATATCACAACTTTTGTATGGATGGTTTGTTGCACATTCCCTCAGTTTTGATATGTTTGCATCTTTGTCACCCATAGTGGGATTGCCTGGATTGAGTTTCTGAACAGCACAGACAATCTAGGAGATGTTTTGACCCACTTGAGAGAGGGAGACATGAGGGGTGCACAGCTTCTTTGGCTGAGATATGAGGTAACATGAATAACTGAAAAGGTTTGTGCACGCATCAACAGTTGCACACTTAAAGCCGTACTTGTATTTATGTGAAAACAATGGGTTTACATAAGTAATCGGAATAAACGACAGTTCAGAATGAAAATTCGTAATGTAAACGACCCAATTACAATATTCTGATTGGACTCTGCTCGACGTTCAGATTGAAATCTGAATGACACGGGTGGTTTATGCTGATTTATGATCTAAATATTGTGCATGTAAAGACTTGCTTACGTGCACAATATTTAGATTATGTAGTCATTTAGATTGTTGCTAACTGACCTGACTGCTCGTGTCTGCCCCATTGCAAAAAGCGACATTTTCTTCCTGGATTATAAAAAGCAACATCTCCTCAAACGCTCTCTGAACATAGTGCACATCCGTTAAACACGCGTCGATGTTTTATGTATTTATTTTATAGCACAAGCAAAAGTACAGTTTCTTCTGAAGGTGCTTAATAAAAATCTAACAATTCTGCACTTCCATTTTGAGTGGTCCCTATGTAAAGGATAAATGTGAATATTTAATCAGAGTACATTTTAGTCAGTTATTGAGTAATTTTGCACATGTAAACATAGTTAATGTGATGATTGGATTTAATCTGTGTTGATTTGTGTCATTCTTTAGGGACAGTTCGCTCTAGAGTTTAATGAGAAGAGTCTTGAATCAGTTCTCAGTGCCATCCCAGAGGACCTGCGGTCCCAAGAGCTCTGTCCTTGGTTTAGGACAGTTATCGTCCCGTTTGTAAGGAGAGTCCTTCCAAGTGGACAGGTGGGATCCATTCCCTTTCATATAAGAATGTGTCACATTTACTCTCTGGAGTTTATTTAATTTAAATAATATTTTTTTGTAGAGTATTCTGGCTAAATGGATTGAGCTCAAAGCGAGAAATTTGGAGTTAACTGAAAAGGTAAAGTAGACTAATTTTGTGTAATTAAATATTTATTGACTTTGATGGATTGAGAGTTTTTCATTCTTAAGTTACACTTGCCTATAAAAGTCACAGCAGCATATGGATCAATAATACAGAAATCTATTCTGTTTCCTTAATTTTATACTTTTTCAGAGTTGTTGGCCTCAGAACGGATTGGATTTGGCCGTTCTTGGACTTCCATCATTATGGACCTGGATGAAATCCATTGTAAGAGATGATCATTATCGTCATAATGGGATATAGTTGGGCAATTTCTTCTTACTGTATCTCTTAAGGACGATAGAGATGGTGAAAATGAGCTGCAGAGCCTCAAATCCCTTGTGGTCAACCTCCGTCAGCTGCTCGACCTTCACCAGAAATACAACTGCAAACTGTCGCTATCAGTCTTTGAAAAGGTTTGTTTGTTTTTAGAGATTTGCTCAAACTAAGCTTAACGAACGTACGCTTGATTTATGATTGACTTAGTGACAGCTCAGGTTGCAGGAGTTTCATTAAAGCATATATCAGGTCTGGATAGGTTTGGAAACATATCTGATTTAAGTGTGGTATGAAATCTTTTTATGGGTTGTGTCTTTAAACGGTGAGCATTTATTCCATCATTTATCATGAAACATTTCTTACCATAGGGATTTAGACTTTTCTGTCATGATAAATTCGAATTATTGACGTTTAAAGAAAACAAATAAGTGTTTTTCAAAAGAGGTATTTGGTTTTGTGGGACTATGTTTTATTTCCATGTAGTCACAGCTGAATGATTCTATTATCTCAAAAAGTATCACAAATAAAAAAACAGTGATAACATTTTAAGTCTGTTATCCCTTCATGTCCTTTCTTCCTCCCCTCTATTCTTCCTTCTTTCCTTTTATGGTTTCCTTTGTTCTTTCCTCCCTCTCTTCTTGTCTGCCTTGTTTTAGTCCTTACTTCCACATTTTCTTCCTTCTATCCTTTCTCTCTCAAACCGAAGTCATTTTGGACTTCCATCTTTCCTTGTGTTCCTCTCTTTTAGTCTTTTGCCTTTTCTTTCCATCCGTCCTGTTTGTTAGTTACATACATCTTTGTGTCTTTAACAGTACTTTAGAAATATCTGACATAGTTCATGGTGTTTTTTTTGTATTTTATAATTTTAAACTAATATAAAAGAGTCAACTAGAAAGTTGAGTCAGCATTTTAAAAAATCTAAATATCTACTGTATTACCGACTGATGGAAGTAAAACACTTTGTTTCTCCTCCTTTGTAAATGCTTAAATAATGTTTACATGCCCTGATCTGTGAATTGTATATTTCCATGGTTCACCAAATGTTATTTATGAGGTTTATTTTTCCTCTTAAAAGGGAAGTAAGCTGAGCGTGGCGTTCTTCATGCTGGACAAAGTTCCTGCTCCAGAGCTGATTGCTGCCACAGTGGAGAACGGCGTTCGGCCGTACGCCGAGGAGAACGCGCTTCCTTTTGATGACTTACTGCTGCAGTACATAAAGGTAAAACCTGTCTACCATTAATCACTATTTAACCAGTACTAAACATATATGCAACATATCTGAACAGAATTGATAAAGCAAAATGTGTAGTTTCATAAATTTAAAGCTTGAATTTAGTGTCTAAATCAATCAAATGAACTTAATTTCTTCAATTGCACTTTTATTTTTGTTATGTTTTTTGTTGTTGTTTTTATACTTCTATTCAAATTATGTTTAGTCTGACAAAGTAGCTTCTAAAATTTATAAATGCAAACAACATCCTTCCTTTTTTGAATTACACGTTAAAGCCTAATAAAATTAATGTATAGGTGGAAAATTAAGAAATATTAATAAGTTTAAACGGGGTTCTTGTTTAAACTTTAAAAAGTCTGAAATTTGCTTCTATTGTTTTCCAGATAGATAACTGTGGGGAAAAAAAGAAAATATACTGTTTATTCCATATAATCAGTGCTCATGATATTCATATTGCAAAGGACTGTTTAGACTGCAATAAATAAGGTCTGAAGTTGTGGCGGTAATATGTACCGATATTTCACCATTGCAGGATTTTCTAATATTCTAATGCATGCATCCATCCATTTTCTGTACACCCTTGTCCCTTTTGGGGTCAGGTGGGTCTGCTGGCGCCTATCACCAGGGTACACCCTGGACAGGTCGCCAATCCATCGCAGGGCAACACAGAGACATACAGGACAAAAAAACCACTCACACTCACACCTAAGGACAATTTAAAGTGCCCAATCAGCCTAACAGTCATGTTTTGGACTGTGGGAGGAAGGGAAAACATGCAAACTCCTTGCAGAAAGATCCAAGGTGGAATCGAATCCAGAGCCTTCTTGCTGCATGGCAACAGTGTTAACCAATGCGCCACTGTTCAACCGAGCTCTTATCCAATATTGTTTAATTTTGTTTTTTCATATTCAGTTCTCTCAACGTCTGGGGTTGGTTTTATTTTGACCTATATTTTATTGTTAAGCTTTCTAGTGATATTCCAGATCAAATTTTACCCATCTCTATTTTGCTTTTTAATTTACTAACAAGGCATTTTTTTACTGCCTGTTTGCTCTCTGTCCTTTCTGACAACTTTAAATTTGGGTTTTGGTTTTAAATTGAATCTAATTTCCAGATGAAGCACTAGAGATGCTTTTTTATTTGTTTTTTATAAAGGGAATAAGGCTCACTAACTTTGGCCTTAAAAATAAAACATTCTTCAGTCTAAGAGGCCAAAAGATATGGTCAAACATTTTAGGTATGGAAATAAAGCAGAAATAAATCAGTCTGAATTTCACAAAAGCAGTGAACATATAACATGGTCTTAGAGTCAGTCTTAGCTTTGAGTTGTTTCACTGTGAAACCTCCAGACAACAAGATTTTATTTCTATTCCTAGCAGACTTATCGGTAAATCTTTGTTCTCAATGTTCTAAACAAAAATTAAAGGGGAAAAAATCGAGATGTGAAATGTATGGACATATTTTAGTGGCAAATGTATAGTAACCCTTCATGAGCTAAACATTAAATTCCTTCCATGCCCCCTGGTGTTTTGTTTTGTTTTTTATCTACAGGACCTGTTGGAGCGCTGCAGTTCTCAGACTACAACCCTTTTCACAGGCTGGGAAGCCAAAGCAGTGGCTGTGCTTGGCTGCATGACTGACACCGATGTGAGTTAAACATGCGACACGTAGCAGAAGATCCTAGAGGATCCTAAAAAAAATCAACCAAAGCAAAGTTTTAACATCTTAAATCTGTTATTTTTTCCCCATACCAGCTGAAGGTGGATGCCGTCCTAGAGATCATGCAGAAGGCCGTGGTTCCCTGGAGCAATGTGGTGGAAACACTGGTCCAGCAATACCTGGAGATGGATGGACCAAAGTATGTTTGTTTAAACCAACTTTTAAACTGTCATCTTTAACTAGAATATTGAAATAAACCTAATACATTTTCAGACAAGAGCTTTTGAAGGAGAGCTACCGCCTGATGGAGATTAGAAAACTTCTCAGAGGCTACGGCATACGCAACTTCAACCTCTCCAACACAACTCAAGTTATGGTAATCCTAGATCAGTTATCACCGCGAGGCTCTTGTCTGCTGTTGTTAACCAGCGAATAATCTGTTAACCCCATTTTCTACAGTCACTGATTCGATACATCCTGAAGCAAGACTTACCAATGTCTTTAGAGGATTCCCTGACATTAGCAGAAGCGTACAAACTACCAGCAACACAGATAAATTACCTGCACCTCACCCAGCTCATAGGCCACGGCAGGGTGAGCTAAAACACAGCATGCTGTTGATTTATACGTGTGCCTGTGGAGTTGAGATCAAGTCTCATGTGCTGCTTTTCAGACCGAGGACGTCCTGACTGTCCTCAAGCAGTTGTCCTCTCTGGAGGCGGAGGTTGTGATTGAGCGTCTCACATCCTGGGCTCGGCTGCAGCTGGAGGACAAAGTCCACATATCTGATGAGGTGAGATAAGGACAGGTGTTGTGCTTTTCATTAACATTTTATCTCCTTGATTAGATATTTAAAAATGATCCATAAACGATCAATTTCACAGCTGATTGAAATTGATTTAAATGGGAAAACTGTTAAAGAGAATGTGACAAACGATGAGTTTTTACACTGCATTAACTCAACTATTTGCTTTGTGTTCATCAGCACAAGAAGCACCAGATGGCTGTAGCTCAGGTGATGGTGGAGGCTCTGAAATACTTGCATGTAATTCTGAAACGTAAGTGTTACAGATAATTTCTCATAGATACAGATCAATCTAAAATTTAAAAAAATAGTTGTTACTTATTTCAAAAAGGGAAACTGATAAATTCATCACACAGCGGGAAATGTTTCAAACCCATATCTCTTATTATGGTGATTATAGCTTACAGATAACGGAAAACCTTTATTTCTAGAAAGGTAAGAAAATTGTGAAAAAGTTAACTAGTGGAAAGTCATGGTTGTCACATACTAATCAGCTAAAGTGTTCTCTATCCAAGAATATTCATAGAAACAAGAGTGGATGTAAAAAAAAAAAAAAAGAAAGACAAACGTTTCCTGTAACTTGTAGATCCAAGCTGCTCCTCATAGTTTTGGCCACCGGATGCCACCAAATAAGGATTGTTGAAAACTTCTTTACAAGAAGGAACTTCTACAGAAACTGATTCAGAAACTGAACGGTGTAATATAGACTGGGAGCAGAGATTACAGGGATGGAAAATAGGGGAGAATAAAGGAGTCGTAAGCGCTGTGATAGAAGGTAATCAGAGGTGAGCTTCGATTTTTACGCTTTTTTTTTGTTGCACTTGAGTGTTTTATAACTTCAATTTAAATCAGTCAGATTATGAAGGTGGTAGTATGATGGTCTGGGATGGGTTTGCTGGTTCATTTGCCATAAATCATGGAACCTGGTCTCTGAAAAACTAGCCTTCAACTTATGACCTCAGGTTATTAATGTAGATGGAACAGTCACCCAAAGGAAACCAGAAAGGTCACCTTAGAGCGGCTGTTAAAATCCTAATGAAGGTTCGGAGTGGCCTACTCAAAGTCCAGAATAAAAACCAACCAAGTTGCTGTGGAGTGAGCATAAAAAAGGACGTTGTTACTTGAAAACTCACCAGTGTGGTTGAATTATAACAGTTCTGTGAAGTAGGCTGGCTAGTAAAACACTTATTGTCAGTTTTAGACCTGAACTGGAATTACTTTTTCAGTACATTGCCAGGTTAGTTTAGATAGCTTTTTTTTTATGTAAACTTTTATATTTTGTTGTTACTTTTTCAATTTCCTGTCTAATTTTCAACAAAAAAAGCTAAAGCTTTAAGAGGACAAATAGTTTTTCACAGCCGTGTTAGTTTTAGCAATATATTTTTTTTCTGTGGTTACACATTATATGGATACACATAAATGTTGTCATACACGTAAACCAGACACATTTAAGACAGATTTATTTTGTTCTGTGCAGATGATACTCTTAAAAGCACGGAGTGTGACTACAACCTCATCATGTTCAAGGCGATTGCCCACCTGCAGGTCGCATTCATTTACGAAATAATTGAAAAGGCTCTTAATCAGGTGTTTTACCTTTTAGTCCTAATCTGCTGCCTTTCTAACTGATTCCTCAGGAGGACTTTGATGTTTTCTTCACGCCCTCCAACTATGAAGATCCAAACATCAGAAAGCAAATCCAGGAGCATCACATCACAGCGTTCGAAAACACTCGTGCTCGCCGATCGTCGAAGGGGAAGGCTTTGTCGACTCCGGTTGTAGCGAACGATCGGGATGGGAGAACCAAGACTATCTCCACAGAAGCTGGATTACAGCGGCTCGGGAGGCAGCTGCAGCGCACCGAGCAGGAACTGTGGTCCGACCTGGGGCTGCGAGCTCTGAGAGTTGGGAAGGTGGAAAGGGCCCTCAAGATCCTCTGGTTAGGATGTCAGGAGGCTTTCCTCTGGATAACAGCTCTTATCTGTCAGTGATGGAGTGAGGAACTTGGAGCGTTAAGGTTTGTTTTGTGTTTGTCTGTCTTCAGCGAGCTGTATGAGCACCACTACAACAGCAACACGGGGAAAGTATTGTTCACCGCCACCAAGACTTTGTGCCAGATGCTTCAGGCGGATGTTCCCATGGTGATTCCCGAAGGCATGGATTTGCCTGCTGTCATCCACGATCTGGCCTGCCAAGCCATCACTTTGTGTAACTCGGGTAAAAAAAAAAAACTACATAGGAAAATATTCCTACTATTCACCTGGCATTAAAATGCATCTTCAAGAGTTTTGATGGTTGCTGTTTACAGTTGATTGTATGTGTAACGTGTGTAATTATTATATTATTTGTTCCCAGATCTGCTTTTGGACTGCCTGGAGCTTTGCAAATGCACACGAATCGCCATGGATGTGTATCATCAGTGTCAATTATCAGACGACTACGGCTTCGTAGCAAAGGTCAGGGTTCTCTCCATGTACGCTGGCCAGCAGACGTTTTCTTCCCTGATAAAATGATGATCTATTTAAAACTTTTTGCTTTTGAAGATTAGATTTCTTTTGAACATCTATATATTTTCCCATCAATACACGTCTTAGGTTTTTGTGGTTCAGAGTGATTAGTGATCAAACCGCTCAGCTCTACCCCTTGGATCTGTTTTACATTTTGCCACATTACATATTTAAAATATTTATTGTTTCTATGTGGTAAACAAACAGACACACCAACTAGACATGACTGTGAAATTATTGGACAACTCAGTTTATTAAATCTACCCTGGTTTGTGCTCAATATGTTGATACAACTCTGGATTATCACCACAAAAAAATTGACTGGTTTTATTTCTTTATGGAAATAAAAAGAAAGTCTGTTTAAATTTTTCCTTTTACATAAAAGAACAAAAAAATTTTTAAACTGATTTATTATAATTTTTTTCTCATTTGTGCGACGTTACAGGACACGAGTTTGGAGACAGAGAAAGATTCCTATTCTCAGTGGAGCTTTCAGGATGTTTTTAACGAAGACTGTATTGTTTTGGATCCCGTGTCGGTTCTTCCCGTCCAGTATGAGATTATCAACTGCCTGTTGCCCATTC